>JASCQY010000293.1:3787722-3813097 GCA_030264315.1 Sardinella tawilis | reverse complement strand
TCTTCGGGTGGAGTATGTCCATGGACTTGAAAGTTCATCGCGCTTTAGTAAAAACAGGTCCGAACCTACGCTTTAAATGCCTCATCCTGATTCACAGAATACCAGCAGTTGGCTCTTCGTGAATCAGATGAGTATCAGCTGGTGAGCTATGAAGTAGTAGGCTGACTGCTGTGGCCGGCAGTCTGCTGTGGCCAGGCTCACACTTACATCATTTGGGGGTCTGTGCAGGGAAGTTATCATAGATGTTGTGTCTTAAAATGCTGTAATTTTTGTACAAAATAGTTGTCTAAAGTATCACTTGCATGTGTCCACTGGAATTGGCTAAGAAGCATACATTAATAAATGATGAAACGATAAAAACACCCCCGTGGTGTAAAATTCCTCTTGGAAGCATGTCAAATTGAAGCTTATTGATCCATCTCATGGGTGCAAGGATACCCTCAAAATCTTTGCGATAATGCAATTTTTGGTGTGAGTGCTTATTTAGACAAAATGGGGGGGGGGGTACAGCATTAAAACATGAATTTATAGGTTGTGCACGTTATATAGCCTAACTGAAATAGCATAGCACACACCACCTGAATGGTGTTATTGTTTAGTTCAGTGGTCAGTAGAAAGCACAGCTTTCATGTACAGTATAGGCTAGTATGTGATCCTGGAGAAGTGAATCCCATCGGTCTTTGGATTATGGGGCACGAGGCTGCATGTTGCTGCTTGTGGGTGCGATGTGGCGCCACAAGAGCTAAGACGGGCTTGCCAGCTATCCTTTAGGATGAGTCTCTCTCTCCCTCTCAGAGTCATTTGTGCAGAACCTGAGCCGCGCACATACTTAGCCCAGCACAGGCAAAAGTGACAATGGATCGATGCCTGTGATTAATTAACTTCTAATGAGTTCATTTGAGCGTCAGGACCTGAAAAGTTGGACACGTCCTACGTTCTCATCTGACCTAACCTACGGATGGTCTTTTCTGTGTCTCTGTGCTCTCTAATGCATCGATTACTCTTCAAGGTCTACCGAACAAGGCCACTCCTCTGATTTCTGTGTTTGTTCAGCCATACTCTGATAACAAAAAAGAGAGTTCTAGTTACAGTATCTTCCACCTGTCAGAAACTGTAAACCTCTTATGTGGAAAATACCTCTTTAGCTGTCTAACACACTTTAAAAGTATTTAATGCTTTGAGACAATACAGTATATTTTTTTGTTCCAAAGTATCAAAGTACATAACAAGTTAATAGAACTCAATTTCAAGAGCGATCTCGGTTCAACTTGCGATACCACTGTCACCTTTCACTTGGCGAACGAAACGAGACAGTGGATGAGGGGAGAATGAGATCAAGACAAATGGACCCGTGTGTAGAGCACTTGATTGGGAGCACTGACTCAAGTCTAGGGCACCATTTTTTGCCTCTGTACCTCTGCTGTAAAGAGGAGCACAGTAATTTGTCTTGAGGTGAAATTAGTAAATGCAGCACCATCCATCATGGATTGACCTGGTATTGATTGCCAGTGCACCCACTCTTTTAAACTGTGTTAGATGTTTTTTCTTTTTAAGAACATCAAGCAGTGTTCTTCATCACTGCATCACTGCGTTTACCTCATACTTTGCAAACACCATCAAAACAGGGATCCTACATACAGCTTTACCTCAGATCCATTTTGACCTTTGCCATTTAAGTGCATTAAATTCAGCTCAACTCAGAAGGAGCAAAAGCCAGTCCTTAGAGGTAAAAATGAAATCGAAGTGGATTTTTCATTAGTATTCCGAGATGTCTGTTCACTCAACCACTTGATCTCTCTGGAATAAGACCATCATATAGACCTAGTGTATTATATACTGTATAGGTTTTTGCTGTATATCTAATTTGAGACGTATTATACCAGCACAGATGAAAAATCAGTTCTGGATGTATGTTATTCTGTGGGGAATTCTGTTACCGTGTTGTGATTCTTACAGTGTAGCCCATCTGGATGGAAACTTTTGGATGGTAGTTTTGCATTGGATGGTAGTTTTACATATTCTTGTAAGTGCAGACAGTCCTTCAGCGCAGACACCCGGAAAATCTCATTGAGGATGCAGACTAGAGCAGACAGGCACTCAACTCTCCTATGTCACAAATAATGAGATCCATGTTCTGATTATGCTAAGTAACTAAAGTCTCTATGCCCACAAACTGGCCATGGTGGTTCACTTAAATTTCACTTGTGTCTTTTGATTCACTTTCAAAGTATTGCCTTATTCAGTCTGGTTTGCAAGTTGTCACCTCCCTAAAATAACTTGACAATTATTATTATTGTTTGTCATATATTTTTTTTGTGTTGTGTTAAGGAAGATTTTTGTGATCGCATTATTTTAGGAGGATTAAAAAGATCACATCATGTGTTACTTATATAATTGATATGTTTTAATGTCAACTGTTTAAATGGGTTTGGTTATCTCAGTTGTCATAAGGCCACCATGGAGATGTTATGTAACTACATTAACAGTGTAGTCAGGGGTTAGTGAACACACAACTACTCTGTGATTCCTTTCAACTCAACAGAGACTCTCAAAATGGCAACAAGATGAAAGAACAATGTTTTTGTCCCAATTACACAGTCTAGCACTTCATCAGCCACATTTACTATTGATTGTGGGCATGGTTTTTAAAAAGCGCAATCCACCAAACATGCTGTTTTATTGAACATGCTCCAACCCCACTGTGGGTTGAAAGGAGGGCACAAAAAAAGAGACGGAAGCAATTACATTTAGATTAAGCAGATTAACATGGACGTGGTCCTTTTTTGACATGTCGCTTTGGACCAAAATCAATGCACCCTCATGTACGCTTTCTGTACAGCATCTGTAGCCCACTGAAATGGGCCAGAAGGATTACATGAATATCAATTACATAGTTTTACACTCAGTGAGCTCCAGGCTTCAGAGACGCAGCCACAGGGCCAGCATTAGGGCAAGCCTTGAACTCTCACGCAGATTACATACTGCAGCCTTCTCAACGCGTCGGCTAACAAACGGTTAACGCGGGCCAGTTAATGACTGCTGCGTTTAAAGATTGTCGTTTTTTCCCAGTGTAATGAAGATTTACATATGAAAAAAAAAAGTCCTCCACTTAACGATGGCAGGCGAGAAACGCAGCTCAACTGAACTACTGTAGCTTTGCATTAAACTATCAAATAGTGGTGGGAGGAACGCGACTGGGCTGGACGGGGCTGGGCTGGACAGGGCTGGGCTGGTCTGGCGTCGCATTAAACTATGAAATCCCCTCAGTGGCTGCACAGATTAGCACCAAGACAAAGCCACTGGCCCCTGTGCTCTCCACAGCACATTTGACTGGAAAAAGCCAGGCACATCTTCCCATTTACAGAGCTCTAATCCCCAGGCCAGAAGTGGAACACTTATTTTAATTCAATGGCATTAGAATGCGGCACCAAAGTATTTTGTTAATGTCGAAAAAAAGGGGGGGGAGGGGATTGTTATGTTTAGATGGCGCACAGCAAGGGTCACAACTCTTTCTGCTAGCACCACTGTGGTGACTGGGAGAGATTAATGTCCTTTATCTTCTACCCTCTGATCCTTTTTTAAGAGCAGAGCAGAAATTCCGAGTCATATGGGCTAACGTGCCAAACGATGTTTTGTTTAACAGCTGGGCTTTTCAGAGGTTGTTTTCTCCCATCTTGGTTTGTATGTTAAAGGAGAAATCCTGTGTGAATCCATTCATAACCCTGGTGGTACAAGAACAAAAAAAAATGTGATAAGACATAGACTGAATAGTGAACTGGCAGCTAACACTAACTGAATGTGTCACAGAAACTCACTTTCAGTTTCATTTCCCTATTCCTATTTCAGTGAATGTTAGCTGCTGATTCGCTAGTTGATCTGTTTTTGTCCAATTTTCTTTCCCACTAGTAGCTCTCTGTCACCTCAAACAACAGGGCTATGGATTGAAGCACACCAGATTTCTCTTTCAAATTTCCAAGTGGAGGAGACATTGTATCAGGCACAATTAGGCCTACCTATTTCCTCAGAGCTCACAGTTGTCAAATTCTTCCAGCTGTCGTCAGTGCAGGCAAGGTCAATCCGTTTCCTCCTAAGGCACAGAATGTCTTCACCAGAAACAGCCATGAGCATTCTCCCAAACAGTCAAGAGGGAAACTGAACGTTTTACTGGAGAGGCAAACTAACTTAATGCCACAGCTCTACCTTGATGCAGTCACAGAGTGTCTCTTAAGTCCAAGGAGGGACTATATTCCTATATTCCTTTCAGCTGTCTGAATACAGGCAGTTTTAATTGTAGACATTTTACTGTAGGTGTGAACAGTACCAGAGACCATGAAATGTTGCACTATATGGATGTTCAAAACAAAATGGACAAAAGTGTATATTTATCGTAAACATATGGAGATTTCTTATAGACATCGAGGCATGTATATTGAGGTATTTCTGTGTTTGCTTGAAGTCACCAGCTAGATTTAAATTATGCAGCCTAAATAAAGTGACTCATAAAGCCTAAAGGGCCCAGTGTCCCAGTTTCCTCACTGATGTTTAAAGCTATATGACTTCATTAAAGATGTGAGGAAATGAGATGAATCAGAGGTAGTGCCACACAGTCGGAGTAAACAGCTGCCTTTACACTCGCCCTCAAATACCTGCACTGGAGCTTGAGGAGGTGGAAAATCGAACAAAGTCACTGTTCTTGTTTCGTGTGAATATTGTTTCTGAATGTAAGAGTTCTTTTACATTTACAAAGAGACTGAAAGAACCTTAAACACCCTCTCCTACACCTCTTATCATATCCCACATCTTGCAACACTTAGCTTTCTATTAATTTAATTATTTTAAATATAACCAAATGGAATGTTACTCTAAAGCTGTTTTGTTATGGGAGTGGATGGAATAGATAAATGAATCAAAATTCAAATTCAAAATTAATTGCATTTCTTTTTTCTTTTTCTTTTTCTTTTTTTTGTCACACAAGGACTATTTGACTTGAGGGTAGTGAAGTAAATCATCCATTAAATTGTAGGGAAAATGGAGCATAGCACTGGAATTCAAAGCCTATGCTCTATCTTGTCCTTAAGCTGTTAAAACTGTTTTTTTTTTTTTTTTTTGGTTATTATTATTTTGGGCACAGGATGGATCCAGAATGTTGAATTTTGTTATACCAACAAGACCAAGGCATGCATATACTTTAGATGCATCCTTGAGAATCGCAAAGAGTTTTTTTTTTTGTTGTTGGCTTATTTCTTGAGTAAAATGACTGCACTCAGTCTCAGGTAATTATTAGGAAAACTTGTGTGAGATGAATATACGATTGTCAGAAAAAAATAATTTCCAAGTGTGCCCACAAACATGACAAAGTAGACAAACACAAATATTTGCGGTAATGAGAACAACAGTTTATATTTTTTTGTTGCTGTGAGACTGTGAGCTCTAAGCCATTCACACATGAAAAACCATCAAAATAGCTGTTAGTGTAACCTGGCAAGTTGCACTCTGTTCCATAAATAGCCACCAGGCAAACATTATGTGACAAAATTACTTAATGTGGTGCTTCAGTGTGTGTGTGTTCATTTTTGTAATGGGGCCCATTTGAATAATCAAGAATGGAAAGTTCATTTACATAAGAATGCTGTCGACAAGGTTGTTGCTGGTATTTATATATTTGTTTGTTTTGCACTGCTGGCAAGAATAGTTACCTATTGTGGAAAAAAAATATATATAAAAGAATCCATTTTCCTGAACCAGTTGCATATTAAGACCCCATGTGGGAAAGAACAGGAAACTCATTTGGCTGAGTACTGTGAGCAAGATTGTGCAGTAACAGTGTTAAACGTCGAGAAAAAATCTGTTGCTTAATTTAAGGCATGGCTGTTGAGTCTGAAATAGTAGTAGCCTACTACTGAGTTCACACCTGTAATGTGTTTCCTTTTGTACTGTACTGTGCATGCTGTAGCATGCATGGTGCTGAAAGGGAGACTGGCAGAGCTGGGGAACAAACCAGAACGGCATTTGCTGTCATGAGTTGCCATCTGTTAATGATGAGAATAGATATTTGGCAGCACAGATCGAAGAAGAGGAACATTTCCTTCTTTGCTGTTGCCTTCATATGAGCCTCCAATGTGTTCAGATGCTGTATAAAACACAAGTCACGCTTTTGACCTGTCACCTCTTTTTTCCTCTTGCATTGACTTTGACTTTTAAGACAGCCTCTTTAACCATTAAGAAAGCCCTGTTCTCAGAAGATCTGCCAGAAATCTTTTAGTGCAAAAAGCAGGAAATGGTGAGAACCTTGACCGCAAAGATCTTTAAGAAAGATGAAGAAAAAATAAAATAATGCTCACCAGAAAATAACAGCAACTATAAGTGCTTGTATATGCTAGGGGCAAAAGTTCACATGTCAACATGGCAGGCAGGTGGTATTTGAGCAGAGGCGAAGAGTGTGTTTTCAAGCCATATGTGTTGACACTTTGAAAGACGTAAACATATTAAAGCCAAGTATCAGAAGTTTCCTGTCAGTCAGGAGCAGTTAAGACAGTAGCATGTCCTCTGTGCACTCATGAATCTGCCAGCTCTCAGGTGCCGTAGGCTAGGCCACAAGGCTGATATTGCCCCGGAATGCTTCCAAAAAATGCTGAGGGATAATTCAAATCATTGGCAATGCCCTGCCCAGTCAACACTTTTCAGGGCTGTGCAGCGTTTCGTAATTGACAGCTGGAGAAATATAGAAACCACTTTCAGAGAAACATATGTGTCACTATGCACTGCAATCCTTGTGGAGCACCCTTAAAAACATATTGCCTGACAAATGCTTTGGAGATCAAAATAGTCGCAATATAACTGTAGCCTACGGCTGCATGAGAAACGGAATCCTCCTAAAGCTAATTTGTTTTGGTGCTGGGTATTCACTTGACCTGCATAATTGCACATTGTGTGCAAAGAATATGGGCATAAAATCAATTCATATTTTAGGTGATTATTTTCATTCTGGTCAGAGACCAACTCAAGTTCTTCTGCTTTCAATAAGGTTTTCTGTCAAAGTAGGGAATTAGCAAAAAGTCCAAACGCTTCTGTGCCGGGCTGAGCGTGGAAAAGCTGTAATGACGAAAATAATATTTTGGGGAGAAAATCCTGGCACATCATCAAATTCAGGAGAAAGCCTCGAGGGAACATTTTAGTTAACAACCAGCACTTGCTGATTCCAGTTTGTGAGAAGGAGCAAAGCACAGCTGGTGCAAGGATGTGCCACACTGAACATCTGTGCATTTCTGACGGAGCCCGATCACTGTAGTAGACCAACGCAAAGGAGGAATTATAAGTTGATCCAAGTTGACAAATAAATAAATAAATAAATAAATAAATAAATAAAATGAATACAGGGATGATTTATAGAGTTTGCGGAGGGACAACTGGACAGTCAAGGCCGTATTTAGTCGACCTTACTGAATCATCAATACCAAAGCAAAGCGGACCTCGGTTACTCTGGTGTAGAATGCAAGCAGGGACGTGAATGCAGTCTGAATACAAAACACACCAAAACTGTTTCCATGCTATTCCACCCCTCCTTGTCATTTTAGAAGCACAATCTCTGCATGAGAGCCAGCAGATATGTTATTGACCAAAAGTGTCCCTGGTGCATGTAAACACATTTTGAAACTGCGTGAGCGAGGTGAGCTGCCATTGAGGTCAGGCCTCCAACATGTCTCTGCATACAAGCTGTCTCCTTACTGACAACACGCTAGCAACTAGGCTATAGTCGGCCTGCACGCTAACCACAAAAAAACAACAACACGGGACCGCGCTTAAGTGATTCTTTCCTGCCGTGCGGTGCGTCTCTGATAAAAGTGAAGCGGGGTAAAGACATCAGAGTGCATTGAATGTGCCAATGAGTCCCCGGTGGCACCCGCGCCTGCTGGACACGGAAGGAAATAAATAAGCCGCTTTGCATGGCAGGAGAGAGGCTCTTCGGCCATAACACTCCATCCTGCTCCTCTGTAGTGCATTTTGGAGGGAGCCGTGGCGCTGACAAGAAAAAAAACTTTGATTTCCATATACATCAGCCTAAGTGCCTGTCAGCAATCCATATTTATGTAGCCCTGTCCATAAAGGTGTCCTTTAAGTAAACCACCCCCCCCCACCCAACCCCTCAAAAAATATTATACAATGGACAGGGAGGGTTCTATTGAAGGCATAAGCCATTAATTTCCCACGAGCATGCTCACACCACACTTTCAGGACAAGGATGACCTTTTTGCTTGTTCAAGGTAAGCAGAGACGAGCGATACAGACAAATGAGGCACTAGAGGAGGAGAGAGGGATAGGTAAAAAGAAAGAGAGAGAGAGAGAGAGAGGGAGAAAGATGGAGAGAGAGTATTAAGAAAGACAAGAGCAAGACAGGTAGGGCATGCAAAACACACTTCTGGTGTGTCAACACAGAGGAAAGAGATTTACGCCACCCTAGCCCACCCACACACCCCCACCCCCACACACCCTCGGAGGGATAGCTTAGCTTGCTGCCCGTCATGCTTAATTGTTGCATTACACAGCAGTAGTGGCCCAGTGTTCGGCTACATCCTGCGTTGCTACATCATCTGAGCGCTCCAACATGTCTGTAGTGTGTTGTTACAAGTCTGCGAGCAGTTGTTTTGATCGGGGCAGAGCTGACATAAGAGTGATGTGAAACTCTACACCTCTTCAACACCTCAGTAGCAAAGCCCAACACAGTCATTCTACACACATATACAATTCCCCCCATCCCCCCACACAACATACACTCTCATACACTGGCAAGCACCCTCACTCACTCTCTCTCTCTCTCTCTCTCTCTCTCTCTCTCTCTCTCTCTCTCTCTCTCTTCCTCTGGGCTCTCTCTCAGATTCAAAGTGCTTTATTGGCATTCAAGGGTACTCGTATTCCCAAAGCAGTCAGTCAATAGTACAACAATATTAGTGCAGGTCATAAAAAAATACACATACTGTATGTTTGGGTGTGCATGGGTTTCTATCTGTGTGTGTGTGTGTGTGTGTGTGTGTGTGCGCGCACATGTCTCAATAGGATCATCCATTGGTATGTATTAGGCCGTAGAGTTTTCCTTGTCTCCTTCATCCACAGGGCTATGATTGGAATTACTCAGAATTATCACTAAAATGTCGATTATGATAAGGATCACATTCGTTATGATAGACAATTTGACAGAATATGGCCAAGAGCTGGACAATTATCCAACTGAATAGCTAATTCATTTATATAAATGTTAAATAATGTAGAACTAAAATTATGGCCCTGACATTCACTTATTTTTTGGGTGAAGCATTCAGTCCCCCATCCTACAATATAGCAGCCGATAATGGATCCCCTCATGCCATATGGAATCAAAAGCCTTCTTAAAATCGACAAATATCGGCAAATATATTTCATTTTTTTGTTTGGTATGTATGTCTGGTACTGTAATTAATGTGGAGAGTAGATTATGTATGATCTTCTGCGCAGCATTTTGGTAGGAAGCCAATTTAGGAGACCTTGATGAACACTCTATTCTTTTATATACATTTACATTTTATATACATTATACTGTATATATTTTATGATACATGCAGAACAATTTACCTAGACAACTGACACAAATGTCACATCCTGGGTATGATTTGCCCCCATTTTTATAAATGGGGAAATGAGTTCTTTTCCCCACATGTCAGGAAAATGTCCTCCTGACAGTAGTATTATGTTGAACAGTTTCAACACTGGACCTTGCATCCCTGGGGTGCTACATTAGAATATTCTTACTATCATTTCTAACGCTATCTGGAACACCAGCTCAAAAGCTGAAGAACGAAGACCCTGGCTTTTCTCGCAACACATTCAAAATCTTTCTTCAAAATCTCTCTCTCACATACACACACACACACCTCCTGTAAGCTCATCTCAGGTAGAGGTGTGTATCTGCAGCACACATGCATGTTAGGTTAACTGTATCAAATGACTCCTGAAAGGCATCACAATTACTCTGTGGGCTGCACACAGGGCCCGGCTTAATTGGCTCTGGATGTATTGACCACTCGCCTCCAGGTCCGCGGTCGATGTGCCCAGTGCACAGTCGAAGGCGGCCCCGCTCCTTTTCCTCCAAATCCCTTCCCCAGTCCCGCAGGTCACGCGCCAGCCTGCCTTTCATGTGAGAATGCTCTGCTGCCATAGAGGGTCGACAAGGACCACCCCCCCCCAGTCAACCCCCACCCATTACCACCACTAGACCGCCCTCAGAATTACTGCACAGGAACATCATGTTGCCATGCAGCGAGGAGTATATCTTTGTTTTTATTTATGCTCTCCCACATTGTTTATTTTACTTGTTTATTTTTGTTTGGTTTTGAAATTTACCCTTGATGAATTTTAATTAATATCATTATTTTTAAATCATAAACATTACTTTGATAGGTATCAAAAAGTTGTTTGTGTGTAACATCTTGCCAGTATTCTAGGTTGGGTTGTTGTTTTGGTCTAGCTTTGTAGTCCCTACCTCATTTCCTACCCAACAGGTTGCTGTTTTATTGGTGTATGGCATGCAGGCTTGTACAATGGCCATGCTGAGAGAATTCGATAAATGCAGCCTTTTAGTGTATTTGTTGTTTATTCAGGATGTAGCTCCAGCGTCTCTCCAAACATTTTACTGAGCTCTGCTGAACCATAAGCCACTTGAAGAGGAAAAGATCAGATATGTCAATAAAACCACAATAACAGACCTTGTCATGCATGACATTGTCAGTCCTTCATCACCGACAGTTTCCATAGTGATCAGTGATGTTGACATTATTGAAGCATACTGTATAATGTCAACATTTAAAAGTCAAGTAAACATGTTGAAAAAAAAGGAAACCCTCCGTGTGATAATGCAGGAGATGAAACCGAAATCCACCCACCCTTAGAGAGATATCTTGCTTGCTGCCCTTCCTACAGTACTGTACCTAATTCACGCATGCTGCTTAACGCCACACATTCTTAGTTACATGGCACCATAAATTACCAGGCATGCAACTGCGGACAAAAATAAATAAATAAATAAACATAAATAAATAAATAAACAAACGCATGAACCCTCCACTCAGCGATTCTTCCGTTAAGCTGGCTCTCTGCTGCATATATGTTTCCATCAGATTACAGCGTGTGGCATCAACAGCTTTAGAACAGGATGTCCCATCACATTTGCCATCAGTCCTCGTCAAGTGTCATCTCATGTTTATATTTAATGCATGCAGAGAGATGTACCATGCATGTGATCTGCCTAACCTTGTCACATCAAATAGACCTCGGCGTCTACATCTGTCTAGTTTAGGGCCCAACAGCTCCTCTAGTTGATTTACAGTCAGGGGAAAATGCAGTGGATCGGAATTTATGATAATGATATGTACAGAATCGCTTGTACCAACATATGGTTAATCATTTCCTCGAAAGGATGGTAGGAAGTCTCTGCCATCTTAAAGCTCTCCAGATAAAAGACTGCCTGAAATAAATATCTTCGTATGTAGGAGGAGAGATTATGTGTGGGTGGCCAATATGCATTTTTCATGAGGCCCAGTGGATCACAGTGTGTCCCACTGTATCTTGCCCTCAGGCTCTTATTTAAGCAAATTGCAGAAAATCCTCTCATTGTAATTTGGAAAATCCTCTCATTGTTGTTCATAATTACATTATATATTGTTTGCTGCATGTAAAAAAAAATCAGCTCAAATGTTTATTGTGACTTACCAAGAATGGGTTAATTACAGTCTGACACTGCAAACTACCGTGCACAACAAAAGAAACAAATATATATATATATCGGTAACCTCGAGTTTCTCAAAAAGAGATTTCAGAGGAAACATGGTTTCCAAGACTTATAGCGTGAGTCTTGCAAAAATGGTATTCAGCATTAGCATCATTTTAAACCAAAGAGGAATGTTTAAGTGTGATGATTTGCTAAGCTTCTCCCGACACATGCCCATGGTTAATCACCAAGCTCAGCTATTAGGCAGCATGATTTAAATCGTCTCTCTAAATGTGATCATGCCTCTAATCTGGATGGCAATCTGGCTGTTGAAATTCACCTCCATATATGCCAATGCTGAAGCCGCCGCTACCTACTGTAGCTATGACAGACTGTGCTCAGAACTGACATTCACAGATGGCAAATAGCATCTCAGTCATAATGTGCTGCATTTAAGGCAGATGAGATAAATTTCTGGGATGCGGTGCCTTATGGGCCGTAGCATGTTAATTCCAATCCCCCTATATGTTACTAATGTACAGTATTGTAATTTTATTTACAATAAATACAAGCACATATCCTTTAATTCTGACAAATGTTTTGGTCTTGGTTAGATCTACTGTATCATTGGAACTATAATCCTGATATGGAACTGATGATGATGATGATGATGATGACAATGACGATGATTGAGATCTCAATATGGCAACCACAGGATCAAGGCCCAGTGCAGGTCGCTTGTTATTAACATCCTGGACATCTTCCCCTGCTCATCCAAATTGAATGAGTATGCCATCAAATTTGACCATTATTGCTGATAGGGGGAATAGGTAGGGAGGAGAGAGGTATTGAGGATTAATTACAGGGGTGAGAAGTGATTACTGTTGCTGGGGAGGCTTGTAAGCTGCACTAATGCACATTTTCCAAAGATCACATTTCATAGTGAAATGAAATCCATGTTCAGCCCCGCGGCTGGCCAAATAGCAATAAAACATGGACTGCGATAATAATCCAATCTGAACCATTCATTTCTATGCGTAGCCAAACATAGCTTATCATCCACCGGGCCTAGAAAGACCTGTTTGTATTCACAGGTGTGTGAATATTAGGGAGACAAAAAAATAAAAAATAAAAACAAAACAGCGTCCATATGAAAAAGATGGACACCGCTTACTTATACCATATTTAGGATGTTCTCAGTAAAATGACTTATTTGCTTACTCTGGCTTAGAGTGCCTGAACTTACTTGCTTACTCTCTTACTATGTCTTGCCTGATGTGAACTATGGCACGTGAATAGACACCAGCGCTGGATGGCGGAGCAGAACTGGGGCTGAGAGGAGGGAGACGTATAGCACTCGTGTGGAACCAAAGACTGGGGTTAAGCCGTAGAAGGACTGCTGTCTAGCGCAGTGATTAAGTTCCTTCATTGATTCCTTTCCTCCTTCCTTTCCTCCCTTCTCCTTCTCCTCCTCCTCCTCCTTCTCCTCCTCTCTCTCCCTCTATCCTTCTAAATAAATAATGCCGCACTGCTGAGCCTGTATTAATTGGACCCTCCTTATGAGTCCACTGGGCTCCAGGCTGACCTTTCTGGAGGCGTCCTCTCTCCGATGCCTTGACGCCCCACAGACAGACTAACCCCGGGCAATTAACCGGGGAGCCAGTTGACAGGGAGCCCTCCGAGGGGCCTAGAGGGGGTTTCGCCTGGGCACAGATCCGATGGTGAAGCCTGATAAGAAGGTCTTGCCAGTCCACCTACCTCTTTGCTTCAGTAAAGGCTTGCCACTCGTTTGCAAGGGGCGTCTTGTAAGATAATGTGAGCGCCAAGCACATATTTGTCTGTGTGTGTGTGTGTGTGTGTTTATGTGAGAGGATGTTGCCACCTCCATGAGAATGATCCCCTCCAAGACTGTCATACCACTGTGCCACAAGTGGAATCTATTCAGATCGAAATCTTTGCCAGTCCTGTGCTGCATGGTTCACTGACAAACCAGTGGGCATGGTCTGACTTCCGCCGCCGTTCTTTTGGGGATATCGTGCCACTATGTCGCTTGCCTCGCCTCGCCTCGCTGCCCAAACGCAGCTTCACCTGAGAGCACTGATGAATAGCTGTTCTTAGCATGCCACGCGCTTCCAGAGACACTTGGTTCAGGAACGAAATTTATGACGCTGGGCCGCATGAAGGGCACGGCTGTCAGGTATGCAGTGTGTTCATCATTCATTGCCTAGTTACAGACAAATGGAAGCTTCTTAATGGACTCCTTAAAGAGGGCGGCCTCAGCAAGGTCCTTGGTATTTGTCAGGTGCAGCAGCTGAGGCCTCGCGCTGCATACAGAACAACTGTTTACTATAATTACTGGTGTGCTATTATGTGGCTGGAAATGAATCCCTGCCATGGCCGAAGTTTTTTAAGCTCTAGAGCTACGGCTGAGCCGCATGGTAACTTAAGGGGATTTGCATGATCTGAGACTCAGCTTGAGAGCTGACCAGCTTGACAGAAGACATGGCGACAGGGGAAGGGGAGAAGAGAATATTTTTGGTAACATTAATGTACTGTTCTTTTACATTATATGCATTATTATTATTAAACTACGGTATAAATATGTTATAAACATATTTGTATTTGAGGATATGTTATAAGTCATTTCCTAGATATATTCACAAAGTTAAATGTAACTGTTAAAGTCGTAAGGCTACAGTATACTGTTCTTGTTTAGCATGAATTTGCTGTCTTCAGCTATTTTGTAATGAATGGTCTCTCATTTCAGAATGAGACCAGGCATGTTTGTTTTTGTTTGAGGTGAATACAGTAAACATAAGAGGTCCCATTTGACATTATGTGGGAGTGTTGACAAACAGTCTGCTAAGAAGCTGAGCACACGTGGCACTGCCTCAGAATAAATTATAGTCAGCCATGTCAAATTCTTGGATACACTCCTTGTTTTGCCTCAGATGCGTAATCAGAAAATCCTTAAGCCGTTCCCATTTGACCCCACATCAACTTCTTATGCAAAAGCAAACTGTGCAGATGCATCCACCACTGGTTGGAAACACTGGCAGAAGGAGGACTCATATTTTCAGCAGAGATCAACTTTTTTTTTTCTTGATAATAGGCATAATTCTTGAAAGCAGTGGGGTGTGGTAATATCCAACTGTCTCGGATCCTGAAGTGAAAGGGTATTAAAGCAGACTGCTATGATGCAGTGGATAGTGCTCTACAATTTGGTGCCACAAATCAGATTAAGATTCCCAAATATATATTCATATAGTCTTTGCATTAGTCTCTAAGAAGCTTTAGGGCCTTTGCAGTTGGATAGAAAGAATCTCAAGAAAAATGAACAGTTATGCAACTATTAGTGATTACATCCCCATAACCATTCAAAAGAAGATTTTTCTTCTTCTTCTTCTTCTTCTTCTTTTCATTGTCGAGGAAAATACTTTCATTGAAGCCAGGGACATACAGTTGGCTAAAGAAGACACTGTATGATTTAGGACTTAATAATCTTTCCCGGTGTTAAAGTACTAAAGCCACGCTTGGCTCAAAGTGGTTGACATGGTAACGACGTCCCGCTGTGACACGCCTGCCATTGGGGAAGAGGGTGTCTTGCAGCGGCAATGTTCAAAAGAAGGCAAATGTGCCACGGATGGATCAACACCTCACAGTCATGCTGTGCCCATTCCGTGCAGAGCGTTTTTCAAAAGATCATCATTTGGATCACCTGTTGTCACAGGTTAGAAAACAAGCAGTGCAAAACTGAGATCATGGTTGAAGTGTTAAACAAGGCTTCCACCTCCCCCTCGGGGAATAAGCCAGTGGGAAATCAAGGCAGAGGGAAAGCAGTGTGAAATTCTATAAAGAATGGCAAGGAAAACAATATGTCATTCCACACGGTCTTTTGCATATTGGTTCAAAACAGAATCTCTGTTTACAACCAGCCCATTGCATTGTCAGCTAAGGCCATCAGAAGACACTTCAGAGACCATGCCAAACAAATCCTATAAAACACAGTGTGGTCTCAATGTTGTTATCACAATGGTGATGTGCCTATGAACTTTATTTATTTATATTTTCAATTTCACAGGCCATTTTCCTCCATTATGATGTGAACTCCTGAAAAACAGTTTTGCTTGCAGACTTGATGGTTGTTGTATTATATTATGTGGATATTAGCCGTGGCTCTGAGATTATTCTGACAGTGCATATAAATGGAGTGACTTGCTAAAATGCTTACAGCTCCAAAACAAGTCTATGGTAATGACATGGCTGGGGTCTCTCATTAACACTGCACATAAAATATGGGGTTAACGATCCGTAGGTAGATGCCTCCCATGTGTTTGCAGATTCTCATACATAGCATTGAAGTGAGCACTTCAACAATGTCAGGGGAGTGTTGATTAGTTGTGTCTGTGAAGCAGGGAGGAATTATCTAAACTGAGCCATTTGTGAGGAAGCATAAGTGCATTTTAGTAGCTGTTTTTTATTGAGAAGTTCATGCATTTTGTGTGTCACACCTTTATTTGTATCCAAGGATGTCCCATTGCCCATTTTTATTTTTGAAAAGTACATTGAATTTAGAAACTTGTCTTGCCTTGACCACTAAGTCAGGAAATGAACACAAACACATGCCCTTGTTCCAAAAGCTTTCATCAGAAAGTCTGTTGCTATATTTACCGAGCAACTGCTCATGGTTGGTCAATAGCGTTTATGGGACTTAAATGTGTGAAATTCACTTTCTTTCTGTAAATCTCACATACATTATATTTATGTTGAGCACTGTGCATTGTATAACATATAAATAATAATAAATGATAATAAAGCTCAAGCTCATGCGGCATTTTTCATGTGATGCCCATATAATCTGCCAGCTGTGCTAATCCCAAGCATTTAAGCACTCTAAAGACACAAGCTCTCTCTCTCCTCTCATGCCTGGAATGTACACTTAATATACTGTAGGCTGGACAGTGATAGCCACACTACTCTCTCTCTCTCTCTCTCTCTCTCTCTCTCTCTCTCTCTCTCTCTCTCTCACTCTCACTCACTCTCTCTCTCTCAGTCTGCACATGCACTTGTCCTGTGGACATGTCTCCTGTGGTTAGGTGAGATATCAAGTTTAAATGCTTCTAAATATCTGTTGTGGAGATTATAATGAATAGGGATAAGGAAAGCCAAATGAACTAATTCCATTCTGATCCTGGGTGTAATCGGCTTTATCTCCTAAGGGTGCAGAGGCGCTTTAGATGAGAAGCCCAAATAATCTTGAGTTGCAAGGACTGGAGGAAATTGAAAGGCGGGAGGACTGTAACTGCTGCCCTCCCTCATGCCGTTATGACATGCAGATGAAAGGCCAGGAGTCAGGGTCATTCTCTGTAATATTAGGTACCTTTATTTGATCAGAATTGGACCAGGCCTAGCCTGCATAGCCTAATATTTCCCATTTTGAGATGAAGTGAGAGTTCCTCTTGCCAGATTTTTTCAGTGAATCATGTAAAACTATTTACAGTGGGCTACATCAGTTGCAAATGGTAACTGAAGTAAACAAATACTGTAAAATCTAACCGTATTGTTCACGGTTAATCCTTTTCAATAAACCATAAAGTCTGCCCTGTCCACAAACTGATTATATTATAATATTATCTTCAGAAAAAGGCACTTGGAGGAAACAACCAGCCATCAGTGATTATGTAGCCCTATGACTAACCACTGAAACTCCCCTTATGAAAACCACCCATGAGGGGATGTGGCGCAGCATTTTAGAGTCAACCGGCCACTTAGAGTCACGACCACTTAGAATCAGGTCAGGCTCTTCATAAGGTCGAAGCTGGGCCAAGTATTATCTCACCCTCCTCAAGGTCAGCAGGGGATATGGAGTGGCTTTAAGATGCCGTGTGATAATATACCGAACAGCACGCACATCCACAGGATATTGACATTGTGAGGCATGACTAGAATTACTGGAATGATTGCATCCTTTCATTTACTCGTTTCATCTCACATACTGCATGTGTGAGCACACACATGCTTATTTATTGACTTATTTATTTGTGTGGTCTTTGTTTTTTTCCTAATATGATAATGTAGCCAGCCTCTCTTCTTTCAACAACGCTCTTAAGTTCAACGGTCATAAATCCCATGTTTTCATTCCCTGCTGCATGTATAGAGCATGCAGTCACATTTAGGAATCCAATTAAATGAAAAATAGGAAAAAATGAAGAAAAACAAACGCTTGAAAAAGTTAAGAGAAACTGTAATTATAGAATGATGTAAACAAGCGTTACCATTATCTTTATTCTAATGAGTTAATGAGTGATGAACAGACTCTGAATACAATTCTATCAAGGATATTGTCTTGCTAGGCCACAGAGGAAAATTAGCTGTCACTGGATCTTAATGGCTACAGAGTTGGTGGGGAGGAGTGGATATCTGACTCCTCTCTTTAATGGAAGGGTGGCCGCACGTTGTGCATTATGCCAGTTGAGTTCTGTTCTGATAAACGTGATACAGAACAGGGATGAGTGCAGCACAGAGGCATACAAAATCATTATTGGCTTTCGCTTGGCATCATTTCGAGGAAAGCAAAGAGGAGGGGCTCCTCTCAGATGTGTTGAAGGGAACACAAAAAGTTAATTGAAAGATTATGTCCATTTTTTGTGATAACAGGGTATATTCCTGTTGTGGGTTTGCCTCTCAACATCCACAACACTGGTCAAAAAAGGTGAGCCTGATCTTTTACTTCAATGATGTGTGATTTCAGAGCCATTGTCCATGGGAAGAGGGAATCTGGACATAAGAGCTCCACTCGTCATAAATGTTTGTGATGGCATTGTTCTCCATTTTCGCCAGCATCATATACAATCTTTACTAAGGCATTATGATATCAATTTACCAAGTTTGATTAAGAGGGACCAGTGGAATCCATTTCTATATGGGCTTGAGTCAATCTCCTAAACACTCCTAAACCTACAGTATGTCATGGTTATGCTATTTTGTGAACTTTACTTTGTTTTATTATTTGTAAGTGTACTGAATTGACTCTACTTTAAATGTAGTTTACAACTCACAAATGCAATGTTAACATTTAGAAGAATCCAGTGGAGAGAGAGAGAGAGAGAGAGAGAGAGAGAGAGAGAGAGCTCTTGGAGAGTGAATAATGCTTTGGCAGAAAAGGGCATGAGCATACTCCATGATATACTCCTACACTTTCAATCTGTTGATTATTATTGATACAGTCAGAGACTGTAAAGATGTGAGACGCATACTGTATACAGTAACGAATGACTAATCCAAGACATGCATTTTCTCGGAGTTGTCATTGCCATCCCTTAATGTCCTTGCCAGTGATTTGGAGACCTGCTTCATTAAAAGATATGCCAGTAAATGTCTGCAGTGTTCGTGTCAGTTGATCTACGCACTATTTCCTGGAAAAAGAATTGTGAGATTCTCTTCCGTTCGAGTCAGTCATTTATCTCCAGCTTGTGAGGGCCTTTGCCTCCCAGTGAGACAGGATTATCCAGCCAGAGTCACTGGCTTTGAAACGTGACAGCTTGACGTCTTTCATTATATTCATTACACAGAGATTTATATCTATCAGCATGCTTTGCCATATGGAGATACCTGAGCCATTCAGACTTGTAGGTACACATCAAAAGGTGGGGTAGAACGGTCAGATTCACACACCGTGAAACCTGTCATGGCAAGATACCTTTGTCTTGTAAAATAGATAATCTGCGTTGGTAAAATAAAATAGGCAGAAAAGTGTAATGTGGCGTTGTGTCAACAACACTCCATGGAGTGAACTATGATGAGCTGTCCATGGTGCTGAACTGTTAGGCTATTTATTGGATTTTCTGGCCAATTACGCTACCACTTCGGAAATGACTTCACTGAAGGATCTGTTATTCAAACTTATTGTCGCAACATCTTGAGTGACATATACCTTCTTAATTTGATTCATTAAATTAATCTTCGAAGTATGAACGAGTGACAATGAGCGAGGCTGTCTGTTCTACTCTGCCTTTGCGACCACGCTTTAAAAAAATGTCGAGTCTGAATATTTGTTCGGGGCCTGCATATAGTTTGTGGCTTTCAAATGGTCAAGGCCCGGTCTAAAAGATTTTTATTTCCTTATCATGCGTCAGACATTGGAGAGTCTTGGTGTCGTATTGTTACCACTGGGGGGCGTTTTGTCACTAGCAATAGGTTTGCCCTTATATTTAGGAAATTGTTGAATTAAATTCAGATCAACGAGTCCAGTTATCGAATGTATACCTCAAAAGCCACATCATCGTAAACACCTTTTATGCCAAACAAAACATGATAGGCTATACATAGCCTATTTTTCCGATTCGCCAAGCAGAAGCTTGTCAGTAGTTCACAGAAACATTTTGCTTTTTTTTTTTTTTTTAAGTGTGCTTGCGTCCAGTACAGCTGTTTTTCTTGAAATGTCTGAAATACAAATTGACTCATTGAAGAAAGAAAATGATTCCGGACAAGCTCTGAAATCACTGCTACCGAGGAGTGGTGCCAATTTTTCCCAGGCTTTTCCCAGGCAAAGTCACTCGCTTAAATGTTTTAATGGGACGTCTTCTATTTTTTCCGATGTCAACCCATTTTGAATAAATTTTTCTTATATGGATAAGTGTGCATCTGCAAACATTATACACTCCCTATTCGTCAAAGCACCAGAATTCCATCAAACATTTATCGGCGCTCACTCCCTGCTCCAGACCATAAAACATTCATCTATGCCTCCTCTCTCTCCTCGCTCTCTCTATGCACGAGAGCCCCTCGCTGCACCTTCCCGCCCTCTCCCTCCGTTAGCCTATGCTAAAGCCTACTGTACAGTGCGCAGCAACCAGCGTCTCACTCTCTTCAAGCACAGGGTACATGCACACCGGAATACCGCTGCGTTTTGCACAAACCAGGGATAACAGGAAGTATGTCTCGGTGTTGGTGGATTCCTTTTCAAATGTCTACTTTCCATCTATAGGACGTTTCTTTTTCCGTTACTTTTTGGGGTTGATGTGATTTCAGCGCCCGCCTGTCTGGTGGACGTACCCGTTGTCTGACTCTTGCCTCCTCTTTGGATATTCCTGCAGTTTGGTTTCTTTCTCCCAGACTTCCCCCAATGTCTGAAAACGGTTTAAAGAGGAGACTTAGTTCTCCAGCCCGTTTCCTAAAACCCACCTTCGGGTGAAGTTTTTCTTTTTCTTTTTTTTTTCTTTTTTAATGTAAGGGTTGGTTTTTGCTTTGTGTTAAACCGTCCTCGGGATTTTGCGATTAATTATTTGCAAGAACCTGGGGAGAAAAGCCTACTGTCTCCCTCAAAGGGAAGCTTTTGTTGGAATTATTAATTTACTGGAATAACTGATCAACCATGACAGCAGTTCTTGTTGAAGGTGAGTACATTTGCAACAAATAATTTCTTTAATAATTTGTTTATGTCTACGAGTCTCCCCAGAAATACTCTTAGCACAGCCTTTGTCTGGGCTATCTACTCTAACTCGTCCGTTTAATCTGCAAACACCATGTTTTAATTTCTGCCTGAAGCCACTCATACCTAGCCTATATTGGTGTCGTGTCAGCCGTTTTGTGTCGCATATTTTTTTGTAAGTTTATGACCTGTGTGGATTAATCTATAGGCTAGTCGAGTGTGGGTATTGTAAAGCTGTTATTTCTCAGTTTGAGACGGACTACTGTAATATTTGTTCACCATGTTTCGTCCTGCTGGACATCAAAAAGTCAGATGACTTCTGTTGTCTAGGTATCTTTCTCCCTCTTCCTCGCACTGGCATCATTCCTGGTCACCGCCTCTTAGTTGTATTAAACGAGACGAGAACGTCGTTGCAGATTTCGAAATAAGCCCACAACATTTTGCATCCATCCATATTAATACAACAAGGCAGTAATGTTATATTTTTCCTATTTAAGAGGGGCTGTGTGTCTGCTTTGTTGTTTGATGTGCCATACAGAGTTGGGAGGGGGTGACTAGGATAGACTGGTGATGAGGAAGAGTTGATTAAGTCGCATTTATAGTTCTAATGGTATGGCTAGTGTGTCTCATTTGACTGAAAATACCTCAAGTGCACAATAATCCTCCTTTTGTCTGTGTCCCAACACCCTGCACACAGGCTTATAGAGTAAGGTTTCTTTCATGAAGAAGACTGTCATATAATGTATGCAAGTCAAGTCCTAATCTAGTCCTCTAATTATGCATCAACAATACATGACACACAGAGCGGCTATCTGCCTGTACATGTATATGTCCAACAACATCCTTCAGTGCAAAATCACACAGGGAAAAACACATTTGCCTGTAATGTTTGAACTTGAGAATGCAGAATAGCTTTGATGGGTTGCATCAGGAGCAAGCTGTGTAGAATGCTTTGTTCAACTAGACTGGATGTGTATGTCAGAAGGCCACAAATCACCTTTCAGAATACAAACTAAAAATTTTGTCAGCTCTCTTTTTTCCCAAAGGATTTTTAGTTGGCATACCACTCAGATTGAAATGATCAGGCATCACAGACCACCATAAATTTGCAATGAGCTGCGAGTTTGGGCTCCCTCCACACTCTTAAAGGGAATCGGAAATGAATAAGTGTTTATCTTTTCCTGCTTCCATCGGAGAGCTAACAAAAGAGCCAATGAAAGAAAAGGAGGGAGAGAGAGAGAGAAAGAGAGAGAGAGAATATGTGAAAAAGCATTAACAGATGCTGTTCCACCTTTAATGAATAACCTCCTCCCTCCATCTGTAAGAAAATGTCAAAATACTATTTGTCACACTTAATATTTAGCCTTTTTACTGAGAAAATGAAGGACATTGGCAAAGGTGAAACGCCCCGACCGTCGACTCACTGTAAAGCCGCTCAGCTCATTTAAGCTTGTCATAAAGGTGAGAGCATGCAGATCCTCATACACAACGCCGTCTGTGCTCTTACAATCCGGAGAGGGGGGGGGGGGCTTTCGTAAGCACTAATCTGCTGAGGGTATAGGATAACCATGTGACCTGCTCTCTTTTCACCCGTCTCTGAAAGCAGGGAAATAAGCAGCGAGTCTGCTTCAGGGGGTATGAGCTTGGAAGAACAGCGCACACACACACACACACACACACACACACACACACACACACACACACACGCACACACACACACACAAAAGAAATACATACACACACTCAGACAGGCTAACAAAAGATGCACCCACAGTCACAGACAGATACACAGACACACACACACACTCACAAAAGAGTCTCACATAGTCACACACACACACACACACACGGGTTCTCGTTGGTGACAGCCTTTGAGGATTTCACTTATCCCTCAGACTTGTGCTCGGATGAGCAACTTCTGAACCCTTCATTTTCAGTCACCCTAGGTTTGGGCCAGGTCCAGGCCCATCAGTCATGTGCCAGAGCACTCACTCGGGAGATTACACAGAGCTCAGGGGCCACAGCCAAAAATTTCCTCCCATGCCTTCCTTTTATTTCTTGCGTCACTCCAGCAACCTGCTCTGAGCTCCGTCGCAACCACACATCCAAATGGGACCATTTTAAACAAGTAGAGGCAGTGAACTATGTGGACACACTGCTACAGGCCTGTGCATGCAACAAACAGGCAATTGCACTTAGTTTACAGAGTAGACTCGATGCAGATGCTGACTAAACACTAAACACAGATAGGAAAGTATAGGCTACCTCTTTATCCTCTGTTTCTAAAATGACATGCAGAAGTGTCAGTTTATGAGAAAAAAAATCCTTCATATTCTTAACATTTCTTCAATAGAACAAAAAAGAAATTGCTTAATTATTTTGTATCCACATAGCTTTGTGGCTTCACCTCTAACACCACCTCTCAGTCTCAACTCTGTCATACAAGTGTAACAGATGCCAGATAGCCTAGTTGCGCAAGTACAACGTTAGTAAAGCTTCCCTCCCCGACACTTCAAGAACGGCCCTAGTCGGTTGACTGGAAGCCTGGGCTTTTCAGTTGACTGGCTAAGTTGTTCCCCACTGGATTGTTTTCTTAGGTTTGTAATTTAGTGTATGTAGTAATACTTGGCGTCCAAACACAGTCCCTGTTCAGCAAGCATTTTGCAATGTGTCCTATGCATTCCTATGAGTGCTGTGTAAAATATAATGCAACATCTTGTCATCTTTAACTTAAAGTGGAATGCTGCGGTTCCAGTGTGTAAACAGACCTGTTTATAACTCCTTATGCTGCTTAGAAGTTATGTGCATTAAATCAATTCTATAAACAGAAATGTAAAAACACCATATAATGTAGGTCTACTAGCTAGACAAAAAACTTGAGTGAATCAAACCGAAGCCCTGTTGTCTGAGGCTGCCGATAGGTATCAGAACTACATTAGTAGGTACAACGTAGACCGAATTCGAGAACTAGCCGCTACCACTAACTGATTAAGACATCTTTTTCGCTATGGTTTCGTTTTCATATGTCCTAATCAGTTAGTGGTAGCGTCTACGTTGAAGCTACTGCTGTCGTTCTAATTCCTATGGACAACACTCGGCAGCCTCAGACAACAGAACTTCAGTTTGATTCACTCTGGAGAACTGCTTTAATACTAAATTTATTTGGTCCTGATTGTTGTTTGTGCCAGTATGTACAGGATAAACAATGCATGAACAAAATGAAACTTTGTAAAAAGGATTTTACTCATTTTAATTGCACACTCTAACTCCATCCCCTCCTGCTGAGATCTATTGACTCCTTGAGCCAATTGCATAATGTGGCCAGAGCCAATCAGATTTGCAATGGTGCAAAAGCGTCTGCACTCATGACCTAGTATAGAAAACCCAGACAACCGGGCTATGATTGCTCATTCACAGAACCCCCCCCCCCCCCCCCCTCACCAAACAGAAGACACAGACCTTCTTTTAGGTGGGGGCCCGGTACACTGGCGCACAGAGGTGCTGTGTTATGGGAGATAACCCTCAAGGAGAAAAGCAAACAACTCTGAGTCATCACTGCGGCTATCCTTAGCTAGAGGGAAAGGGGCCTGACTGTTGTGTTTACGGGTTGTTAGTAGCAGTAGGGGCCCAACATTGGGAACAAGTCACATTCCGGTCCTTTAATTAAGTGTCCTTCCATTTTAATTGCTTGTATATGGTTCCATTCAGCAACTCTACTTTAAAAACAAAACAATTCTTGGAAAAAAAACTCAAACGAACATAAAAGAACAAGTTGGGTTAGTTTTATGATTAGCTGAAGTTGGCACTTGTTTTCACACAATAAAACAGTCTAATGACAATAACGGGGATGTCCTCTTTAGCGTAGCAAAACACACCACAAACAAAGGACACAATTCATCACCATAGTGAAGCACTCCATTCTAAGACTTTTCACATACCATACTGGTAAACATGTTTACCATCACAAGATATGAAAAAAAAAAAACCTCAAAAACATTCCTGCCAGAAGACACAATGTGTTTGAGAGTGTGTGCAGATATGTGCGGTTGCCATGCAATATAGATAGCAGACCATGTCAAAAGTGGATAGATCACCAAATGCCTTGACACATGGGTCAATTTGGTATGCGTATGCGTGTGTGTGTGTGTGTGTGTGTGAGAGAGTGTGTGTGTGTGTGTGTGTGTGTGTGTGTGTGTGTGTGTGTGTGTGTG
>JASCQY010000293.1:3751604-3763950 GCA_030264315.1 Sardinella tawilis | reverse complement strand
GAGTGACGTGCACACACACACACACACACACACACACACACACACACACGCACGCACCAGCACGCATATACGCCATCATCACTCTCAATTCTCCACAAAGCACTTCACACGAGGGATGATGGCATCGCTGAAAAAGCTGGTGTTAATGACGAAGCGGCGCACAGATAATGCCGCGGTGAATCATTGGGGCTTATTTCCTTTCATTCTAGGGTAATGCGTTTTTTTTTTTTTTTCACCCGCTAAAGGTTGGCAACCCCACAAACACCAAATTGAATTCTACCACTAATAAAAGCTTTAAAAACAAGGGCTATATTTCAGTCTGGGGCAATGAGAATGTTGTTTTTGTAGGCTGGAGATTACATTTTGATGACTTCATCTTGAGCACAATTAATTGCAAAGTAAAAAAAAAATAATAAAGTGGCACGTGTTTGTGCTTTGGGCCCCTCCAACCAGTCAGTTGTGTGTTTGTCTCTCTCTCTCTCTCTCTCTCCCTCTCTCTCTCTCACACACTCTCTCTTTCTCTCTCACTCTCTCTCTCTTTCCCTCTCTCTCTCTCTCTGTGTGTGTGCTTGTCCATGTCTGTGTGTGTGTGTGTATTTTTCTCTACATCTGGCACACATTAAGGGGAAAGCTTTTGCACAAGCTAAAATTAATTAGGCAGCCACCTCCTCTACTCCCTGCGCACCCCTTTCCCAAAAAAAGACGGCAAGAAGTATATCCGTCGCACCGTGTTGCGGCGGAGCTATGGGCACAGTGCACAAAACTAGGACACTCACATCTTCCCCTCCTCAGTGGGCCTAGGGATATATTTAGATTAGCCATTCATATTTACTCAGCAGATGTCCGTATCTCTAAAGTATTCAACCCCCCCCCCACGCACACACACACTTTACTGACTTCACACATTCATCTTTGCCAAGTGAAAGATCACATGGAAGATGCCCTATTGCCGTCGACTATCTATTCATTATGTTTTGAACTATACTGTGAAGCTTTCCAGAACAAATTACTGTAACAAAGGTCACACTGATTCTTGCCAGTCATGATTGTTCAAAAAAATAAAAAAGTTTTAGGAGAATAGAACATCAAAATATTGGAAGTTTTTTTCTTATAGTTTGTATTAGCTGTTACCATGGCTACACCAGAGGTGTAGAGGAGAGTTAGCAGACTACTGTATGTCCAAGCTAAAGAGAGACCTTTCACCCAGCACTTTGCCAAGCTAGAAATCACCCTGTAATCAAAATTGGTCTTTTTCGTGCCCTTTCGAGTAATCTAACACCAAAACCTCCAGCCCTGCCATGAGAGTCCTCTGGGTCTGGACCACCGCCAGCTCTCTGGTTCTCATCCTCCGACTTTGATCCCTTTAATGAGACATCTTCTCCGAAAAAAAGTGTGGTCATAATTGGTGGTCGATCTCAAAGCACCCTGTCTCGAAGACTTCAGGATTTAGCTTACATTCTTTATCTCCTTTTGTTCCCCCCCTCCGTTCCTCCCGACAACCCCTCGCCTTGCCCCCCCCCCCCCCAACCCTTCCCTCCATGCTGCAGCCGATTCCCTGTGTTATGTATGAACCATCTGGTGGGATGAGTGCAGTGTCAGACTGCAGGCAGGCAGGTCCTGATCCGTCCTCGCCCGCTCTGCACGTTAATTGCGACCTCGTCTGCATTCCCGACCAGCAGCCTTGCAGCATCAGCAGCCATCTCACACGTCTCACAAAAAAGCTTAAAAGGAAAGAAAAAAAGAAAGAGAAAAAAAAAAACGTACAGGGGTGCTGTGGTGCAAATGGATAGCAACTGGCTATAGGCCTACTGCCTGCACTGTACCAAAAGCAGACAGGTGCCAACAGGGAACCAAGCCAGTGTTCCAAGTACAACCTGTGGTCATTTCCAGATGCCACCAGCCACCATGTCTCTCTCTCTCTTTCTCTCTCTCTCGCTCTCTCTCTCCTTCTCCCTTCCACTCACTTCCTGTCTTCTTCTGACATCCCCAAAATATACAGTAGCCTACTTAAAAGTAACTTACATCTAGTTATACCAGGAGCTCAGTTAAATCAAAACAAAAGCAGTGATGATGAAGATGCGGTTGATGGTGAGGAGGATATCTGTTCTTCCCCCCCCCTCCCCTCCCGCTCCACCCCCACTGCCCTCCCTTGGTCATCGAGGTTGCAACCAAATCGTACAGTAAACACGTGCATATCCATCAGCACAGCTGATTTCCGCACAGCAGCAGCAGATAGAGTAACCCATAATGGCGTTGAAGAGGTTCACAGGGCCCGCTCTTGCGGTGGCCTGGAGGAGATGGAGCTTGTGGCCCAAGGGCTGCACATCCATTATGGTGTTGTCTCATGCTGAGAGGGAAAGTGTGTCTCTAAGAGGCTAGCGCTAAAAGGCGGTTTTAAAACCTGAGAAGAGTGCGGTATTTGTTACAGTTATTGCATTAAGCTTATGGCTCGTGTCGGTGTCGTTGTCAGCGCCAGCTGAATAATTGAAGTCTGCTCTCATTTCTTCCGTTGTTTTTCCATTCAGTGATTCAGTTTAGCACACGGTATATTATATAACTTACTGACATAGTATAAAATGTTTCATAATATCTCCCTCAATTTGCATGTACTGGATGCCATTTTTCAGAACATCTGTTTTTGACAGTGAAACTAGTTGCCTGACTAGAGCGGAGTCCAGACCTCAAGCTCAGTCTCAGATTGAGGTAACGGGTTGTGAAAGCCAGGCTTGACGTGAACATAACGCCCAATAAATAATGACCTAGCGCACTGTACTTGTGGGAATCAGAGTAGTGGTGACAGTTTCCCTTTTCCACCTTTTTGTGTCGTTACATAAGCTGATAGTACAGTAGCCTACACTTCAGAGCCCATCTTTCTTTTGCATGTCGTTTTACTGTTTTTAGCTGTACTCCTCGCTTACCTACTGTGCTGTACTTGCCTCAGAGAGCAACTGTCACACCGTCCTTGTCTTATTCCCCTCGCGTGCAAATCCTTCTGCTTTCATCAACATAATGGACAGCAACACAGACATAAAGCCCTATAGCCTCTCTCTCTCTCTCTTTCTCTCTCTCTCTTTCTCTCTCTCACGTCTTTCACCCCACAAGGATCGCGAAACAAGCTCTCTTCTTGTCTTCGTCAACAATGCAGCGGTGTTGGCGCTGCTCCGGATGCCGCTCTGCACACACACAGCCCACCCCACCCCATCCCCCTATACCCCTCCACCCCTCAACCTCCCCCCTTCCCTGCGCTTGCTTGCTCTGCCAGGACGTATGCAAATCCGCTCTTAGTCAGGCTGTCACAGGCTGCTGCTCTGTGCTAACAGGAGCCCAGCGCTCAATTTCTCCTTCCACAATTATCTCAAGTGTACTGGTTGCTGCATTGTTCCTCCCCTTTGCCTTTTATGTATTCACTCGTTCGCTTTGCTGTTTTGAAGTCATTCGTTCGTTCGTTCGTTTATTTGTTCGTGGCGGACAAATAATTAAGGAGACATCAGAGAGGTATCCCCGATTTCAACTGTTTTTTTTGTTTTGTTTTGTTTTTTTGTTTTGTTTTGTTTTTTTTATCAATGGCTTATTGGCTCTGCTTACCTCTCCCCAGTCTCTTTTTACATGGCTGAGTGCTTTTCAAATGAGGAGGGAGCTGCAATCAATGCATTTCATGCAAAACTGAGTACGCTGTTAAGCCTTTCTGTAATGACATAAAGAGAACAATTCACTCGGTGTGGGTGAAGATTGTTCTTTCAATAGTCTTGTCGCAGAGAGTGTCATACTTACCAGAAGCCGGGAGAGTGAGTTCATGGCGCTGAACACAAATAGGGTAGTTACATGTTCTACCCTCATCGCAACATAATGCAGGCCCACACACAGACACACACACACACACACACACACAGACACATGTGTTTACACACATGCGCGTGCACACACACACACACACACACACACACACACATACACACACACACAGGGTGTGGGATCAGTTCGTGGAGAAATCATCCTTGTTGCCTCAGAGACAGGGAGTGAGAAGACAAGTGTGAAGTCATACAGGGGCCATGCCGTTTGATCCCGGAGAAATTGCTCCAGAGGAAGGCCCCCACTGGAAGAACTCTTTCATAGAAAAAAAAAAAAAAAAGTTGAAAAAGAGCCTTGGGGTGGGAGCAAGTTGGGCTGGGTCAATAACAGCTAAATGGTCTGCAGTGCTGGGTGAGCCAGGGCATAGCACCGGGCACGAGTTTAAAAATGACATGGTGCACGGAAATAATTGGCAGGCAATTTGGGGGGATTAAACTGACACCCAATAGGCGACAATAGGAGTAGGGACAAAGGTTTCAAGTCCAACTAGACAGGAAGAGCTTAACAAACCCCTCACACCAACACCGTCCCCCGTGGTCACAGGGGGCTGGCAAATGCATGAAAAAGAGAAAAAAAAACAGTGTGGGAGAAGAAAGGTAGAGGCTGGATCTTGAGTTTCGTGAAGCATGCTCTATATATATAAAAAAAGAAGGGACATGAACACAAAAAAAAGAGAGAAAAATATATAGTGAAAGGGAAAAGGGGCTGTGATGCAGAAATGACTGGGATCTATGACAGCTTTGCTGCGGTGGAGCTGGGCTGCGTGACAGTGGGTATGGGAGAGAATGTGCAACAGAGGGGTGCTGTCATACACCGCCCAGGCACCATTAAACAAGCCTCAAGAATGAGCGACGGAGACAGGAAACGCGGGAGCCTATGACGGCTGATGAAAGGCGAAAGGCGGGAAGAAAAAAAGAAAAAAAAATTACCGGTACTCTTAGGGTAACTTTTTTTTTTGGGGGGGGGGGGAGGGGTTGAGAAGTACAGTAAACAAGGGTGCGTGGGAGATTGAAGAGATCTGGTATGTTTAGATGTCATTTGAAATCTAAAAAGGTTTTTTTCTGCCTTTGGTTCGCTTTGAACATTTGCTGTGGGGTTTTTTTTTTTTTTTTTTTTTAGTGATGCTCAAACATGTTGTTTCCTGTCAGCAGCTTTTTCAGCAGAGCGAATAATAAGGTCTTGACAGAGAGATAAATATCATCATTCGTTCATATTAGGTCACCGAGACCATGAAAATTAGTTGTAATTATGGTCAGAAAACATGGCCTGATCTTTTTCCCTTTTCACCCGAACACTTCAAAGGAATGCTCTCTTTCTCTCTCTTTCTCTTTTCCTCTTTCTCTCTCTTTCTCTTTTCCTCTTTCTCTCTCTTTCGCAGCACACACACACATCACATCTCGTCCAGAGCTCAGGCAGGGTCATCTTATCTCCATGCCACACTCAAAAAAGCACTTCAGACGACATGCCCACACAGGCTCCACTCCCGAGAGGTTCCCATCTCACATCCTCCCTCTTCCTCTTTCCTCTCCAAAGAAAAGAGAAAAAAAAAGACGCATATTGCACCACCCAGGCATGAAAGACCAACCACACTTATCTTGACGCAACAGGCTAAATGTCAACCCTCCACCATGCTGGAATGAGATTAGTTCCATCCTCCCTATTAGCGGCAGCTAATTTTGCGCTAGGCACCCTCCCCATGTTCAGTTAATCACTTTCTTGGGGACCCGGGGTGATTGCGTACTTCCTTATACGTTCACTGGTAGAGCGACGGAAATAGGTCCCTTGGCACAGATACTGTACAGTACCACTTTTAGCGCTACGATGTCGAGCAGATTGCAGACTGCCATTTTGGATGCATTTTAAAGTGCAGTGGTGAACATCCGATGGCTTAAAAGGCTTTTAATGCTAGTGTCCAAACTGAGCGTCATCTCGGTCCTTCTAATTGACAGAATCCATAGCTAGAGGGAAATGGAGAATTTTTTTGTTGTCTTTGGCAGTGTTACAAAGAATCAGAAAAAAAAAAGATTTCTGTATTAGAGTCTACAGTATGTAGGGATCAAACCAAAATTCAGGATTCTTTATAATCTTTATAAATGAAACCAAGGCCTAAGAGATTAATCCTTTTTCACATTTTGAAAAGTCAATTAGCAGGTTTCTGTTTTATCTGTGAGTGAAGACTGTCTCTGTGAAGTCCTGTGTATCATAATCCACCATCTCTCGGCTCATAATTGCTTCACAATAATTAAAGTCGGTAATTTAGTTATATCTACAGTGATTATAACCATTTAAATTTCATGGACTCATAATAGCTATTAAAATGGATAAATTGTGTGAGAAACGGACAGGCATATATTTGACCCCACATCTGAACTGCTGTGTGTTTTTTTCCTCTTTCCCTCCCCCTCCCCCTCCCTCTCTCCCTGTCTGTCTTTTTCTCTCAATCTCTCCCTCTCTCTCTCTCTCTCTTTCTCGCTCTCTCTCTCTCCGTAATCTGTCTCCAGGTGGTAGGCTCATGGTCCTGGCTGTGTGGCTGAATCTGGTGCCGCTGCTGGAGGGCTGCCCGGCCAAGTGTGTATGCTTCAGCGAGCCGCGGCCCACAGTGGCTTGCCAGCAGCAGGGCCTGCTGTCCATCCCCGCCGAGATCCCCGTACGGAGCCAGCGAATCTTCCTGCAGAGCAACAAACTGACGGTGGTGCGCTCGACCAGCTTCAGCTCCGTGCGTAACCTCACCGTGCTCTATCTCTATAAGAACAACATCAGCCACATTGAGGCTGGCGCCTTCTTCGGCCTTGAGCGCCTCGAGGAGCTCGACATCAGCAACAACAGCAACCTGCAGATCATCAGCCCCACCGCCTTCCAGGGTCTCACCAAGCTGCACACCTTGCACCTGCACAGGTGCGGCCTGTCGCAGCTGCCCGTGGGCGTGTTCAGGGGCTTGTTTTCCCTGCAGAAGCTTTACCTCCAGGACAACAATCTGCTTGCCCTGCACGACGACACTTTCCTCGACCTCGCCAACCTCACCATTCTTTTCCTATACAACAACAAGATAAAAGTGGTGACGGACCACATGCTACGCGGCCTCAACAACCTGGACCAACTGCTCTTCCACCAGAACTTAATCACCTTTGTACAGCAGCGAGCCTTCAGCCACTTGAGCAAGCTGACCACATTGTTCCTCTTCTATAACAATTTAACAGTATTAACCGGGGAAACCATGGACCCCCTGGTGTCCCTTCAGTACCTCAGACTAAATGGCAACCAATGGATCTGTGACTGCCGTGCCAGAACCCTTTGGGAGTGGTTCAAACGCTTCAAAGGCTCGAGCTCAGAGCTCGAGTGCTACGTGCCAGCCACGCTGGCAGGCAAGGACCTGAAAAAGCTGAAATCTGGCGACTTGGAGGGATGTGTCGACTCCCCGTCCCAGGTCCAAACCAGCATCTTCAGCACCAAGAGCCATTCTGGAAAGTTCTTCTCGTCAGACGACATGCTGGGGGAGTCCATTCCCAGGTGTTGTCTTACCAGCTATGACAAGTCCTCTATCTTCTCCAGCAAAACAATCCCAGACCCCTCGTCCTACAACAGCCGCCAAATCACCAACAATCCCCTAAAGGAGAAGGAGAACATATCGAAGACGAAGTTTCGAGAAGAGCGAACAAAAAACGACAACCGAACCAAACAAAGCCTCAACGACGGGCCATTGGGGACATTATCCAACGGCCTGGACCAGTCTCTCGGAAACTTACAGCCTGAGCTGATAGAAAACCTGGAGCCATCCACAGCCCCCTCCAGAAAGAAAAAGAAATGTGTGAAGAAGCCCAAGTCAGACACACAGTGTCTTAAAGGTCACGGATCTACATTTGAAACCTTGAGCCTTGTCTTTTTGCCCTTGTTCTGGCTCCTGGTGACCATGTCTTAATTAATGCTCAAAGAAAAGAAAAGAAAAAAAAAATCAATTCTTTGTTCATCATGCTCATGACAGTGGGACCTGCAGGAACTTCTACACGCAGGCAGAGACTGTGAGATGGAATGCGGGTTTGAGCCACAGCTGCGAATCGGACAAAGAACAAAAGAGAAAAATAGAAAATAAAAAAACACACAAAGTTGAGTATAAATCAAAGAAATGGATGCCTTTACAGAACCCATCAGAATTAATGTATATAAAAGAATTGGTGCCCACATGTTTGTTGTATGTACTTTACTGTACTGTGTCTAAGCAACACTTTGGAGAGTTCCCTACCCCATTCCCTCGCAAAGTTTGTACTGAAAGACAATGACAACAGATGACAGCACAGAGGCGAGCGAGACAGAGAGAAAAAAACAAAGTAATGCAGTTGTGAATGCACACAGAGAATGTTGCCGTTTTAAGATCTGGGAAGTGACAAGATTTCTGTTCCCTACGTTTTATTCAAAGTGATGCATTTGTTCAGAACTGTTGCGTTTTTTTATGTTTCTAAATATTTCAGTAAAGAAAAAAAAATGTTTATTCTCCCCAAATATGAGTTCTGATTTCATCACACCATGGTTAAAGGTGGCATTTGTTGAGGAATGCTGTCTAATTGTTCACCAAGACTGCGATGGAATTATAGATATGCATTTTATTTTAGTGTTGTACAAGTATAAATATATTATAAATAAAATATCTCATTTTCTAGAGATGTTTTATGGAGTATATTCATTTATATTGAATGAGTAGGTACTTATGGAAACTGACAAAAAGTATGCCATACGGAAGCATTACAGAAAGTGCATAGTGCATCTTTTATAGTTCACTCTTAATTAAATATCATTCTTTTAAAAGGTCACTTGTCAGTTTTTAGTGCTGCTTTGAGTATTTCAATTCCTGGTATCTTTCACAGTAAACACAAATCATGTGGAGAAACTTTGTGATATTTTCCTGTTTCCTAGAGGAAAACAGGATTTATTCTCCAAATACCTGTTGAGCCATAAAACACAGCTTTGATACTTGCTTTATCTTACTCAGCAGCTGTCTTCATTCAAGTCATTTATTAACATATGCTGTTCATTGTTTGGGAGTCAGGCTTAGAGAGCAGACACTCGTGTAACCTATTTTGAAATCCATTTAGGCTGAGCTGCTTCAAAAATTCACTTTGATGTCTCACAATGGGTTTCTGAATAGCAGCTGGGGCCAGTGATGAAAGCTGTGTCGATACAGTATGTAGACAAATACAACACACAGGCAGGGAAGAGGTCCCCCCCCCCAACCCCCCACCTCCCTCTCTTCATCCATTACCAATGGCAAGACTTGTAGTATCCTAAAAAAAAGAAGAAAAAAAAGAGTGGCTATGTAATCCGATGTAGACGAGGAAAACACGTTGCTGAACACCACCCACTGTCCTACTATATGCGCCATGCAATCTCCTCTCAGCTCGGGAGCAGATGGTTGGCCCGCTGTGATATGTTCATTGTTTGCGGATGATGACCCAGTGCTTTGACAAATCTGGCCTCGGATCAAATCCCAGTTCTCCACATTTAGCTACTTCTGCAGCTCCGCTCCGCAGGACTCTGGCTGGCGAGAGATTGTCACACTCCAGTATGAATGGCTTTGGCCAAGGCTGCGTGGTTTAGCTAGTCTGCCTCGGACGCCAGTGCAGACAGAATTTAAGCGGTGTGTGTGTGTGTGTGTGTCCAGAATGTGTGTGGCACATTGTGCAGCCGAACGCTGGCTTTCATGTTTACTGCGGAGGGAAAGGTCACCATCTCTAAAGTCACAGGTGCTCTCCCGCCTCCTCACCCTGACATTCGGGAAGTCTTTTTCCTTGTGGATTTCTCTCTACCTCAAAGGTGAGGAGTCAGGAATCGCAACACTATTTCTTTCAGATGCCACCAATTTCATGTAACGCCGTTCCAGTCTGACCTTTATTTCATATGAAAGCAACACTTTGATAGATAGTCTGCAATATAATGAAGCTGGGAGATGCCCCCCCTATTGAGCAAACAAAATGGAGGTGCAACAAAAAAACAAAAAATAAAAAGCAGAACGACATTCATACTGTAGTTTAGTCCATAAAGCAGGAGTGTTTGGGCCGTGCGTATACTGTAGTAATCACTCTGCTTTTTCCCCTTGCAGTTTCCTCCCAGCGTTAGCGCAGTGTGAGGGTATTTGCATTGCATGCCACAGGCACCTGACAGGGATCTGCGGAAGGCTTAAATTGATTTTATTTACAGCCCTCTCACTGCATACTAAAACATTTGTCCGGAAGGTATCAGCTTCATTTGGGAATATTTAGCTGCATCTAACGATATAAACACTCTCCTCTGTCCAGTCTCATGTTTTTGTTTGTTTGTGGGTATCTGTGTGTTTGTGTGTGTGCGTGTCTGTGTGTGTGTGTGTGTGTGTGTGTGCCTGTGTCTGTGTGTGTCAAGTTGTGGGATAATTGCAGAAGACCTCACAAGGCCAGCTCAAATGTTTTCTCTTTAATGGAGATAATTGTGTGATATGTCCCATCATCTGTACCTACTCTGGGGCTGCACTGCAGATGACAAAGACTGTTGGCATATCTGATGGCTAGAATTGCCCTGGGCAGATTATCAGTGCAAATTAAGTCAAGATCTTGTTGGAAATCCTGGATTTATCTCACAGAATGCCAAGGGATTATACCCCGGATTGCCTCAAATCCCTGGAGCATCTCATTGCTACCAATTAACCATGGGGGATGTCACAATGACAGCGAGGAAATGTGGTGTGAATGATCGTAGTTGAAATCAAAGAGGAAAAATAAATGGACACTCTCTAACCCAGAAATAGAACAGAGTGCGATGCAGATGCCTTTTGCATCCATTGTGCGATGCAGATGCCTTTTGACATGTTGAGGCTCTGGCCATTGTTTTAGATGCATCTGATGTTATTCAAGGAGAGGCCCAGGGGCTAGAAACTTCATAGAAACCATATTCATAAAACATACAAATGTCACACGTAATACACACACATGCGCGTGCACACACACACACACACACACACACACACACACACACACACACACACACACAATACATACACAAATACGGTTATAATCATTTTCCCCAAAGCACACTAATCTCCTTGATTATCATTTCAGGGCAACAACAAGGTCAACCTCTGAAAAAAAGTCCTCACAATTGATTTAGATGAATTTTAGTTGATCCTTGAAGCAAACACAGAGTCGTTCAATTCATCATCAAAGAACCTTCATCTCTTAATCACAATGGGAAAAAATGAACAAAAAAAATGTGATTATAACCACCCCATTCTGTATAATCAGGCTGTAATTCATGGATTTGATAATACGACACAAACTAACCTTTAATGTCAGGTTTGATGAATGAATACACAAAGAAAAATCATTTACTCCATTTAGGGGTATTATTTCAGTTAAGATGAGAAGAATGCCGCTTCAAGTGGAATTATGTGAGAGAAAAATAATTATATGAATGGTATGTGTCAGCATGATATTTATGGGCCTATCTGTCTTTACCAGTATGCTACACACCTACAATATTAAATAACAGTCTAAAACCCAACCCTCTGACTTTTAAAAGCCCGAGTCATATAGTGTAAATCCATTAGCAAGTTTTCATAAAAAGTAGTATGACTCAGTGCTGTTAATGGCAGGCAGTGGCGGCCCCTCCGTTCTACAGACATCAGCTTTACTTTGCGAGTGGCATGTCACATTTGCCTTCCCATGCAGAAGAAACCCAAGGCCGATTATTTCAAGTGCTAACATACGACTGCTTTTGCCACTCAAATAAGCCTCTCCAAGCAGCATCGCTCCACAATCCGGAGGTCATGCATGACTAACCAAAAGGGCTCTCAAGTTATCAAGTAGACTCAAAGACCAATTATCGTCATGTGAAGTGACAATGCAAAAACAGTCTGTAGCCACGATAAACACATTGACCAGTTATGCCATTAAATGGTTCAGCACAAACACATCACGTAAGTGTTCTGTGGAGAACAAGACAAAGGGAGTGAGGGCTGTGCCCCGACATGACATGACAAACACGATTTTATTCTGGCTCTTCACTCTCTAGTGTCCTCGGGGCTGAGAAGTGGCACCATGCAAATACAAATTAGAACTGCTACAACTATCACAATAAACTGTCAATTAACTTTGTACGAGCACCTAATAGGCAGACAAAATTTAAGTTTCACCGGCATATTATTATGAAAGAACAACTAAAACACAAACCGTTCAGACAGTTCTATAATTGTGTCAAACACAAAGAAAAGACTGTACTGTTTGTAGACCTGACTAACAGTGACTCAATGACTCTCTTGAACACTATGTGTTGCCTAATGCTTTTAACAGCATCACATCCATATTGATATACACTTCCAGTGGAATAGTTTACTCTATTTTACCTCATACCTGTATGTCATGTATATATTGTACATACTGTAATAAACAGTACACTGATAGAATATAGATAGATAGATAGATAGATAGATAGATAGATAGATAGATAGATAGATGGATGGATGGATGGATGGATGGATGGA
>JASCQY010000293.1:3593698-3610671 GCA_030264315.1 Sardinella tawilis | reverse complement strand
GTCGTTACCATGTTGCGTTGCTATGCGTATAATTGGTCAGTTGCCGTTCTTGGGTGGAGTTTGCGATTGGTCAATTGTCTTAGTTTTGTCTTCCCGATGCTTGCTGGATGCTGGTGGCTGTGCTGCAACTAACCCCCTCTAGTGGTGATGTTCCCTATGTACTAATTTTGTTTGCGGTGTATAATTTTGTTTGCAGTGTATAATTTGATTTGGTTTGCAGTGTCTCTCTGTGTGATTTTGGTTTGGTTTAAGGGATATCTTCACTGCTGGTCTCTGCACCCTACCAGTAAGCCAATCCAGTGTATTGCATATGACTATCTGTGTATAGCTGGAATACTATTCTAATGTCTTAGTTCTAATGTGTCATTGACTATGTGTGTTCTGTCTAAAAAGAAATAAAGATTGTATATTTTGGATAACAAAAGACCACGTCTTTGTCGTTCAGACCTTTTATCTGAGTGTTAGAGGGTATAGTTAGCCTGGCTAACACCAGCCTAAATCTCAAGTGAGATTTAGTCTGGGGACCACCTATACATTTTCTTGTACAGGATTTCAGGTTTCGTTTGTCCAAAAGTTCGCGCATCGTCTTGCCATCTCTCCCCGTTGTGTGATTGGTTCCCAAATTCATGCGAAAATTTCGGCCATGGTCTCCAGGCTGCTGTGCAGTTCGGAACGAGTGCGCAAGGCAGCATGGGTATTCCCAGGCTAGGGTATAGTGGGTAATAACTGGGGAATTAGGCATTGGTGCTCCTTACTCTATGGCACTGTGACATTAGCCAGGGTGTGTTCACACAGTAGCCAGTATAAAGGAAAACAGTGGTGGTTCCACGCCCGTGTCAGAAGACCGGGCATTTCTGATAGGTTTCTGCTGTTTGTCTCTCTCATTTTCTCTATACTGTGCTATTGTCAGCTCTCTGTAACACCTTCACAGAGCTGGTGAGACATGTGCTCGTCTGAGCCTGACTGATGTATGAAGATTAGCGGTTAAAAGGTAGCTAGATACAAATCCTGGCTTCACCTAATATAACGGAGTGAAAGAGGAAGGAAGAAGAAGGAAAATAAGATGAGAAACTGTTCTGTTTGTTTTCTTTCTTTCAACCAAAACAAAATGTGGCACAAAATCAGATAGAAACTCATTGGATAAAGCCATGGTTCGAAGGAAGGTATCAATTTACAGCTCTCAGCAGTGGTCTCACCCTGTATCCTGGCCTTCCACATCAGTGAGGAGTCGCTTCTGGCCAAAGGAGTGACAACATAAGGGGGTAGTAGCGTAATGAAACCAAAGCAATGTTGTCTAATTCCCTCCAATTGATCCTGATCCGACTGGTGAATCTCTTTCCATTGACATGAATATCTCACACCAGGCCAAGATACGAAACCATCCCTGCAGAAGCTGAAGCCATGGAAATCTCTTTAATGTGATAGTTTTCCATTTGTTCCATATGGTGGACTGTGAAGAGTCAATATACAGGAGAAATACCCTGAGACACTCGTCTGCCTAACCAGGCTGGCTATCCAATTTCTCCCGTCTCTGTCAGTGATAATGGGACCGCAAATCCAGTCAGCATGCTATGATGGTGTGACTCTACTAGCAAAACCCTTTTTGTCAATAATCGAGGGACTGCTCCTAATAGATGGAGGTTGTAGACCATATTGGCTTCTATGAGTCACTGGGTGTCATTTTATCGCACCTCTTCTAAACTCGGTGAAAAAAAATTGGACGTACAGCGTAGAAATTATGAAATTATGCCATTAAGATTTTCTCTGCTGTCTCATTTATGGAAATTGGCAGAAATTAGAGTGAATTGTGAAGTTTCGTGAGTGATGGAGATTCAATAATTGCTGCTCCTTGAAAGAATGGGGTGACATGCAGCAAAAGCCATTTCTCTGTCTCGGTCTCTCCTTCCCAGTCACACATGGTGAGTCACAAAAGACGCTGGGAGGGGGATGAAAAGGATCTCTGCTTATAATGGTGTGAGAATGACTTCTCACTCTCACGGGAAGGCAGTCATGTGTAGACACCGGAAAGGTGGGAGAGAGAGAGAGAAAAAAACAGTGATGAATTGTTCCTGGAAACAAAAAAATAAAATAAAAGCTTCTAGGAGTTTCTTGCACTGGAGAAATAAAACACCCATTTTTCATTATATAGTTGCGAGAAATATATGCCTTTGTTGGAACAACTTATCATGGGCACGGTCTCTGTTTGTGATCAGCTATTACTAAAGGGAGAGAGAGAGAGATCAGAATACAAATAAGAAATCTGCTATCTATCATTCAAGGCAGTGGCCACTCTTGGCTGTCTGAAGGTCTGTGCTTTGCGGTAGATATGTGTGCTGTTTCTCTGTCAATTTATCACCCCCAAGAGCAATATGCAGGCTTTGGGACCATGCTGTCTAACTAAAAAGACGACGAAAAAAAAGCATTTCCTAATTATATTCTGACCTACTAATGTGAGGTGGGGCCCCAACAGGCTCTTAGTTAGACAAGCCCAGTCTGCTGTCAGGAAGATAGTGCATGAGCTAAGATTGGCTTGCATTAAAATGTGTTGTTTGAATCTGAGCCATGGAGTCTCCTCATTATCTGACTGCAAACACCAAACAAGCTCAGACTGCCCATAGCTTTCGAAAATAAATAAATAAGATTTGCAAACATCCAAACATTTTGTTTTGAAATTGATACCAGCCTATCAACTTGGGGGATAAAAAAGGAACCTAAATCCAGACGAGGCTCACTGAAAATGTTACCTATAGATTGATATGGCTAGTATGTAGTGTGTCTAAGCCCATGTGTTAACAGAAGTCAGTGGTTTTGAAAGTAGATGTCAATGAGTAAAAAGCCACCTATTAGGCCTAGAGCTCATGGGAGTGGGGGACAGGAAGACTAATGCAGACGCATCACTGAATTAAACATGAGGTGGAAATGTTCGCAGTGGGAAGAAGGGGGGTTATTTTCACTTGCTCTGTTAGCTCCTCTTAACAATCAGGCTGAAAGTAATACGACTCTGCCACAGGTTCCGCAGATGAAATTACAGTAAGTGCCTCAATGCCTCTTACGGTAGCTGTCTTGACATTATGGTCACTGTTACTGAAATAGATACTTGCTGGGCTTTAATCAGACATTTTATTTGTTTGTTTGTTTGTTTGTTTTACTTTATATTTTTCAAAGGTTTGCAGCACTTAGCAGCTTCTTTACAAGGGATTACATTTAGAATTCTGTAGGGTTTGAGCAATCTTAAGTTGTTTTCACAAAGCACAGTAAGTGTTACAGTATTAGAATATAACAACCCAACATACTGCCTAGTACAGTACAGTATGCTAACTTCAGTGAAGGCCTTTAATGCTAATTGGAAAACACAGACCACTATGCATTATTTACATTGTGACAGTTTGATCACTTTGCAAAATGTTATGCTGTGTAAGGTCCTCATTAGGGGGTGAAACCGAAAGTAACTTGATGTTATCACTTCCCACCCCATCTATACCTGAATGAATGAAACTGTCTGTTAATGTCTCTGTTGTTCACAGAAGTTTATCTTTTGTGCATAGAAGTTTGTTTTCGTTCTGCTGGTTAAAGCTCCAAGATCTAGCACTAGCCTTGAATTAGGGATGCTGGAGTCAGCACATGGAGGCCGCACATGACTTAAAAAAAAAAAAAAAAAAAGTAATTTAAAACTTGAACCATCTTGACCAAGTGTTTTGCTGATTCAAATTGAAATGTTGTTTATTTGCATGTACCCCAGCAGTTTAGACACATAGCCTGGCTGGACTGTGTGAGTCACAGTGTTCTTTCCATTCAGCGAGAGCACCATGGTGCTCGTTGACAACCACAGCAGGAAGGGAGCCTGGGTCCGTCCTCAGCTCCGGCGCCCTGATTAATTGTGGCAGTTACTGTGGGTGCCAAAGAAGTCACAGCGCACAGAGCTTGTTTGTAATAAAGGGGCCTCACAAGGTCCAGAGGTTAAATACCTATTTAGATAGCACCAGATAATGACAGTATTCATGAAGTGGATTTCACTGACAAGGAAATTTGCTGTCACAGAGTTGTTCATTCACGTTATGTACTGTATATGTTGCAGGTTAAATATATGGGCGATTAATTCCATTTAAAGAGAGTGCTTTGAGGGGTCATTTCCACACAGAGAATTTTGATTTTGACACAGTCTCATGAGACCAACAATAAAAGCCACTGAAAAATGCTGATCATGATTTACACAGCTGGTGCGTCCACATTCGCTATTTTGTTTTTTGGGGGGAAAGGGGGTGCAGTGAAAAACAACTTGGTGTGCACTTTTCATCAAGCCATCTGACTAGAGTTATGCATAGATGTGTAGTGGGGTAAACAGTTTCTCATTTTTTCGGTTCTAATGACTGTTGTCTTCCAGAATGTTGATTTGTAGGCAGGAAAAAAAAAACAACAACAAGAGGAGGAGAGGGAAAAGCAGAGCACGACTAGGAAGGAGAAAAGGAGGCCGAAACCCACCATCTGTGGTGCTTTTGAGGAAGTGGGGCTTATTTCTACCACTGCAGTGTTATTGCATCAGCATGTTTACTTGTTGTGTCTGTTCCAATTAACAGCCATTCTGACTGCTCCCATCCCTTTTTGCACGCCTTAAATTTTGCTGGCTTTGCAATTTTGTTTTTTTTGCCACAGCACAGGCTCTTCTGTATTCCTCCACTGAATAAATGAATGCCCAAGCAACCTTTGTGAACTCCAGGAAGCATTTTGGTGGGATATTTTTTTTTGTAGGAAACTGTATGTTAAGCAAGGTCAAAGAGGAGTGCCATCCATTCAAGATGGGGTATCGCCTGGGGACATGAATCAGATTTTTGAGCTCCACAATAACTCTTGAGCATCACCATAGACCACCAAGATCGCCCCGCCCCAACTCTATTTGTGTGTCAGAGAAGCACCTCTGAGCCGGTTGATAAGAGCTTATCGCTGAGACTGGAGCCCCCATCGCTGAATTGTTTATTGTGTCTGCTCAGCCATCGTTTCGTCTCTGGCCATTTTGTTTTGCTTTTACATGAAATGTGATTTGGCCACAGATTAAATTCAAACTTCAGCCCTGACTGCAAATAGAGGATTACATTTGCTGTGTGCGATGGTGGTGCTGGGGAAGGCAGTGGAATGGAGGGGGTCCCGGCAGAAGCTGAAAGCCCTTCAGTACACAAAACCAACTCTGAGCGAATAATTGGCAAACGGATGAGCTCCAAAACTTTAATTATGCTTAATCAGCTCTGCATTTTTTAGAACTGAAAACACTGCGGCATTAAACCACAGGAAGAACAGTTCACTCTTAACTTCGGTTTTTATTCAAGTTTAATTGTATTTTCCTCTCCAGTGTACATGTTAATATGATGCCTCTGACCCTTGTGAACAGGTCAAAGAGCATCATCTGCTATTTTTCTGTAGCTTTAACTGGGAAAATTTCCTCTATAGAAATCCTTGCCTTGGCACACAATCCAGTTGTTCCCTGACCTGAAACCATCACAAACGTCTTATGGCAAAACCATGACAAACATCTTATGGGTTTGCAAAGTCAATCCAGCAATAAGTGAATCACTATCGGTCATGCACTCAGGAGCTCTCATGTGCTACCACATCATATCCTGTGTTGGGCTATTTACAAAAGAGCTTGATGAAATAATATGTCTTCAGTTTAATTGGTGATCTGTATACTTGCGGAATGGCATTCTCTCATGGCTCATTTTCAGGGGCACTATGACAAATTAGGTCATGATAACCCAGTGTCTTATTTTAGATAAAAAGGGGTCATGACATTGAGATCACAAGGAGCATGTCAACATATCATCCATACAGTAGCAAGTGGATTTTCAAACATAAAAAAAAACAAATGAAGGCTTGAGTAAGAATGATATTTTGAAAGGTTAACTTTTAAAGGCCTTGTTCAGCATTTGTTTTCTTTCTTTTTTTTAAAAAAAAAAATGGTTGTGGTTGTCAGCGATAAGAAGTGCACTGACAAATAACTGGGCAGTGTGCCATTTGGAAACGGCTTAGCCAACAGGGGAAAGATAAACCCAGAATGTCTCTCCTACAGGTCTGTGCATCACTGGGTAGGACAATGAATTACACAGGTGAGAAACTCTGGTGAAGAACGGCGCTTGGGCATCAATTTGCTAAAGCCTGACCTACACCATAGGTCACTGCTCCAGGCACCAGATCTGCTGTCCTTCTGTCAATTGAGGGCATGTTCAGCAGCAGGCTGCCAGCCTATCTCAGGCTTCTCAGTTCACTTATTAGCCCAGTGCAGTAATTAACTTACTTTTGGGCTCTGTATTGCACCTTTCACCTTCCACATTAGTGTTGCCCATTGTTTTGCTGCAGTTGCTATTTCATACACCAAGTGTACTGTAGTTTTGCAGCATATGAGATCAACATTCTCAAGGCCTTCTGAATGTACTTCTGAAACAGACAGTTTTGGTAGAAATAGAATTTAGTAGAATTCATTTGATGCATCCTTTTCTTTCCAGGCAACCAATATTCTGAACAACTTCTATGTTTGGTAGTCGAGAACCAATTTGAATTGATACATTTTATATTTCTTTTTGTTATTTTTGTTTATGAAATTTTGTCTTTAATCAATGACATGTGTTAAAGTACAGTTTAGAACAGCCAAGAGGGTAGGTACCTTTCTGTGTGTTGCTACTAAAAATGCCCCTTAGCCTTTTGTAAATTTCTATAAACGAGGCCTTTTTGGGCTTGCTCGTTAACCAAGATAGCATCAACTTTAGATCCTGCAATTCTTTCTAATTAGATCTAAAATGAATTGTGAGTGAAGTGAAAATAGAATTCAACTTAACAATTTAACAATGTGTACTACAGTAAGTCTGTAACTATTTTCTGGTCACGTGTGTCTTTAAAAAGGTAGCCTAAAGAAAACAGTAAGTGTCTTGCTGTAATGATTATCAGCACCAACTAATTCTCAAATTTATCTCCAACTGGCTCAGCTCATCCTTGACTGTATTTTTGACACTTCCATTTATCATAGAAGTGGCATACTTTGAGCACCATTCAGCATATACACATGTAGATACATAAGCTCTTTGACAAAGGGCCCTGCCACATGTCACCGCCCCTCATAATCTGCTCCAGTGGGACAGTGGTAGATAGACGTCTTCATTACCTGTGGCTCCAAGACATTTGTTACCTGTCACCGCCTTGTGCTTGGCTCAGTCCAAAGGCATGTTGGATGAAGCTTATTTGAGAGGAATATAATGAACCATGGCATTCCATTTAGCTGGAATAAATTCTGACAGTATGGGAGATGAAGAGGAAACAGTTGACTAACACCGCAGGGAGAGGCAAGTAGATGGGATGGCTTGGCGTTTGTATAGCTACATCGGTCTCTCGCTGGAATTTAGTGTTTTGTTATTAATGAGTCTTTGTGTCACACTGTGCTGTGGAAAATTCCTGGGTGGCTTCACCAGCCCCCCCATGCATACAAGATGCTTTTTTGTGGACTACAGTTTGAAGGCACCAGGCACGCACACAACATGCAGTGTGCACTCCATACACAGTCCAACAAAGAATCAAGACACGTGAGCACATGCAACCACCCACACGCTATGACCCCTCTGCGCCTGCCGCTTGCTCACTCACTCACTCGTTCACTCACACACACACACTAACAGAGAAATATTTCTCCCTGTCTCTGTCCCTCTATCACACACACATACACATACAGGCATGCATGCACACATCCACACAGTTTCTCTATCACACACACACACACACACACAAACTTACACATTGTGCACAATTTAAATTGCTCAATGGAAATACAGCTTGCCTCTCTGGCCTGTCAATTAGTGTGTGTTCTCTGGGTGCAAGTGCACTGTGAGCTTGGAGAGAGACACGCTCATTACGCAGTTTAGAGAGCGAAAATAAAGTAGGCATCTGGGATCTGTCTGTGTGTGTGTGTGTGTGTGTGTGTGGGTGTGGTGTGGTGTGGTGTGTGTGTGTGTGGTGTGTGTTAGGTGCTTGGTATAAAAAAGGAGAAAGTATGTGTGTGTGCGTGCAGAGGAAAGAATAATAAAGAGGGACAGCAGTGCATTAGTGTGTGTGTGTGTGTGTGTGTGTGTGTGTGTGTGTGCGTGTGTGCGTATCTACGCGACAGCATGAGAGACAGAAAGACTAATTGTGCGAATGTGCCACATATATATACACACACACATACACACACACACACACACACATACATACGTATAGGTGTGTCTGTGGGGAGAGTGTATGTGTTAAAGCTCTGGCTGATCCTCCACAGTAACGGGGCGGGTTAGAGACCCCTGACAGCGCTGGCACCCCCAGGAGAAGAGGATGGATTCAGCCGCCTTCTGATGAGTGGCCTTGTGGCTCCTGGAGCCCCGTAAGGCAGCAGCAGCAGCAGCCTGGTGTTGTCTGGCCCTCGGCCCATAAGGTGCAAGCCTAATCTGAGCATAATTGACAGCCGCAGCAGCCCCGGCTCGGCCGAGCAGCCCTGGAGCTGCTGCAACTGCAGTCAGGGCAAACGCCACATAATCAGGCGAAGCACACACTCGCACGCAACACACACACACACACACACACACACACACAAAAACACATGATCCTGGAAGAAACATAGAAACATACAAAGATATAGTCAGACTCAGACTCAGGAACACAAACAATAGCACATACATACACATGAGCTCATGGGCAAATGCATACATACACGCATGCACAAACACAGAGATGCAGTCAAACTTGCATACATAGTGTATGTGTGTGCACACACAGATAAGCAAACATTTCCTCCAATACAGCAACACACTTTTTAAATAGAGACAGGCAAACTACACATTCTTTTTACAAACAAAACACACACAGACACACACAAACATTCTCACAGAGCAGCCCACCCCCCACCCCCACCACCAACCCGGAAAGACGGTTTTGCAATTCAACTCACAGATTGGGAAAACATGGCTGTTGATGCCACAGAACCAATAGTTGTCTCCCTGCCTTCTTCCATTCATCTACAGCGTGTGTCTTGCAGCTATTATCAATTACGCCACAGTCCTGTGTCACCATCCGCTATCTCAGCCCTTGCTATATTATTATCCACCCGTATCTTTAAGCCAGTGGCTCAGTATTCTGGAAGGGCACGCACACACACACACACACACACACAAACATCACAGAGCCACACAGTCACACACACATAGACATACACACACACACACACACACACACACACACACATACACACACACACCACAGAGCCACACACACATAGACACACACACACACACACACACACACACCACAGAGCCACACAGTCACACACAGATAGACATTCACACACACACACACAAACATACACAAGTTCAAGCTTGAAAGCCCACCAAACAAAAACAACAAAAAAAAAAGCTGATAGTTCCTCTTATCACAGAACATGTGATTTCAAGCAGTGAACAAGTGTTGCCTTCCAACTATATCAGGGAGAGGAGGCGGCGGTTTCAATTTCTACACTCACATTTATGTTACCTGCCATGAGCATGGCAATATGAGAAAGTCAAATACGGATTCAGCCAGCCTACTGGGTGCACTAAAAGTACTACTATTTGGCATAAACTAGAGTCTACTGAAGGATGTGTCTGCGTACTAATTTCCCACACTGTTACTTAACTCACCATCTCAGGGTTTTTTCGTGGAATTTTGGGGGTGTCATGACATGTTTCAAAGTAGTATTGCCAAACTATTCTGGGCAAATAAAGACGTTGGTCATACTGTACCTACTGAAGGCCTAGTATGGATCATACAGGTAATAGCCTAAACCAAAGAGTATCAAAAAGTAGTATTGCCAGGCAGCATCAGCTTGCAAAGGAATACTGGCAATACTGACGAAGCAGTGTTAGGAGTTTGTTTCCTGCTCAGGTCATGCCTCACCTGAGATTGCCCCCCCCCCTTCTCCCAACACACACACACACACACACACACACACACACAGACACCAATTTGAAGACAGTGCTTTAAGTCAGCAAACCAAGCTCAGAAGTCTCATCTTCCTCCCACTGTCTACGATCTATTTCTGCTGTGTGCTGTTCTATTGCTTTCTGCCCCCCCCCCCTCCAATTCACCACCCCTTCTTCCCACATCTCTCTCCATCCCTCTCTTTCTCTGTCTCTGTCTCTCTCTCCCTCTCTCTCTCTCTCTTTTCCCAGCGACAGGCTTAGTGTCCTGGCTGCCTCTTATCTGCAGTCTCCATGTAGTGACGCCAACCATGACAAAACACAGGGACTTAAATTTCCTCGGCTGGCTTCCACACTCGCTGGGCCAGTTCCTTCTCCTGCCTGCCCACCTACAGTACCTCCTCCCCTTCCTCCTCTTCCCCATTCACCACCACCTCCTCCTTCTCTGCTACCGTCTCCTCCTCCCCCCAAGACTGCGCTGGCAGTGCTGCCCCCCCCCCAGGTGCCGTCCAGTGCCGGCTGACGTCAAAGCCAAATGCCAGAAGGGCAGTCTTGGTTCTCCTTGAAGCTGCTGTGGGTGCTGAGCAGATTCATCTGTATGTACTGTATCTTCCTTCTCTTGCTCTTTCTTCACCTCTCTTCATCTCTCTCTCTCTCTCGCTCTGTCTCCACCTCTATTCATCTCTCTCTCTTTCTCTCTCATTCATTCCCCACATTTCCTCATCTCTCTCTCTCTTTCTCTCTCCCCCTACCTCTGTCTCCATCACTTTACATCACTCTCTCTCTCTCTCTACCACTTCTCATCCATCTCTCTCTCCCTCTACCTCTGTCTTTTTCTTTCTCTCCCTATCTATTTTCTGTCGCCCTCACTTTCTCTCTCTCTCTCTCTCTTTCTCTCTCTCTCTCTCTCTCTCTTTCTGCTCCTTTATTCCTTTATTCTCTCTCCTCATCTCTTTTCTGTCTCATTACTGGAGGTTTTTGCTGAGTAGAGAATGCAGCCATCATGACCTATTTGGAAGGCATTGTTACTGATTAGCGTGCTAACCGCACACGCTGCCCAGACCCAAGCATGAAAGCATCTTGAGGGCCTTGCCAGTATCCCTGGTGAGCCTCACTCACCACCAGTGGGATAAATGGTTGGCCAGAATGCTGGTGGCAGAATGTGGAGAGACAGAGAGAGAAAGAGAGAGAGAGAGAGAGAGAGAGAGAGAGAGAGAGAGAGAGAGAGAGACAGAGAGAGAGACCTTTCTATGCATCCACTTTGTGTGTATATGCAATTGAGCTTTGGCAATAATGTTCATGCCAATAAAGCTTTCTTGGATTGAATTGAATCGAATTTAAAGCGAGAGAGAGAGAGAGAGAGAGAGAGAGAGAGATCGAGAGAGATAAAGAGAGAGAGAGTCACAGGGGTGTGTGGACTGACTATATGGCTGAGAAAACACTGCTGTCGTAGCTAATGGATTGGGAGCAGAAGTAAAGTACAGTTCCAGCCATGCAGTAAGGATAGGGGAAATATTTAAATAAAGCCCCATGCTCAGTGTGTCTACTCGCCGGCGGAGATGCTGGGAGACAGAGCATAGTTCAAGATGTGCATGGAAATGGGGACGTCATAACATTCACCGCATAAACAGAACAGATTTATTGACTGCCTTCTTTTCTTGTTGGGTCAATATGAAGAAGTAGTGTGCCTGTGTTTGTGTGTGTGTGTGTGTGTGTTTGTCTCAACCACCCACATATGGACATCTAAATCCTGGAGTCTGGTCTGTGTAAGCAGCATCTGCACTGGTGTGAATCCAAGCAAGACAATGCGCTCTCTCGCTCTCCCTCTCGCATTCTCTCTCTCTCTCTCTCTCTCTCTCTCTCTCTCTCTCGTGCACTCTTTCTCTCTCTCACTCTCGCCTTGGCTGTTTTTGTTCTGTCTGTGGTGTGCTCTAGTCGCCAGTCCAGCAAAAAAACAGGTCCATCGCAGCAGCAGCTTCTGGTATCAAAACATAATTATGACTCCCACGCAGTGACATTACTGCTACCTTGCTTTCTATTACACCAAAAACACTGCTAGTCTCAAAGTATAAATAATAAACAATAACACTGAGGGTGTGTGTGTGTGTGTGTGTGTGTTTGGGGGTAGAGGGGGTGGTTGGGAGAAGGGATTCTCAGCATGTTTGTCCTGAGAGTCATAAATAATTGAGCTCCAGATTTTCATGACTTTTAATCTAGGTCTCTAGCGCCATCTAGGGGCTGGCTCAGGGGTGGAGGCCCCGGTGGATGATGAAGAAGCGGTGAGATCTGCAGCACATGCTGGGACTAGGTGGAGTGGTGAAGGCGGACATGGTGTGACACAGCAGCGTGATGCTGGCAGTGGTGGTGCTGGTGGTGATGACGGTGGTAGCAGCGGCTGGTAGGGCCCCGGCGGACGGGACTGGGGGCGCTGGGGGCCAACGGAAGCCTGGGCCCCTGGCAGCTGCAAAGGCTCCAGATGGTCCCCCAGAATAATGAGTAGACACATCGGCCTTCCGGCTCGCCGCCCCTGACAGCGTGTGAAGCCGTGCATGAAGTTTTATCAGCTTGTCTACACCAACAAAGTGATTATCCCTCGGCACATTGAATGGTACTATAGATCGATTTTGCACCCCTCTCTCTCTCTCTCTCTCTCTCTCTTTCCCTCTCTCTCTCTCTATCCTTCTTCTTGTCTTTTACTGTACATTCACTCCATTCTTGCACTTCTGCCATATCTAACACTCTTTCTTTCTCACATGCTCTATCCCTTCTTATTTCCTCTCACTATCTTTTTATGATTCCTCTCCCTTTCCCTCTTTTTTCATCTTCCTCTTCCTTCCCATTCAACCCCCCATCCCCACCCCACTCCCTTTCTCTCTCTCTCTCTCTCTCTCTCTCTCTCTCTCTCTCTCTTTGCTGTGGATAAGAATGCCCCTTCCAGGCAATTGCACATGGGCACATGTTTCTACTGACGCGCTCATCCCAGGCAGGAGTCTTCCTCCCTCCCTCTGTTCCTCCCTACTGCACACAGTTTCCTGTTTACTTTTAACTCGTGCACACCCCACGAAGCGACTCATTCCGCCCCGGGCATCGCAACAGTCGCTCGGCCTCTCTCCCTCTCCCTCTCTGAGATTCACTATATCATTCAGCTAATAGATGCTGTGCGCTAGCTCATGAGAAATTAGAAAAATAGTGACATTGTCAGCGAGGCGGTCACGAGGGTCCTTCTTAATTTATCCATGGCATACAGTATGATTAATATTTGTTTGATTCTTATGCTGTTTGAAAGCAGAAAAGCTGACTAACAGATCAACTCTAATTAGCTGAAAAGCATGCAGACAAAGGGAATGAATTCCATGGTTTCCAATACAAGTCCTTGATGTTGTGTGTGTGTTGGTGTGCGCGCGCGCATGTGTGTTTGTGTGTGTGTGTGTGTGTGTGTGTGGGGGGCGGGTTATCCCTTTGATTTCCCCAAATCACATGGATATGAGAGGGCCTGCAGCAGCAGTGAGAAGAGGCCTAGCTCTGTGCGCTGTCACCCAGACTTTCATTTGTCAAAACAAAAACACGGGGAGGCTGCGATGCCACAAACATGACGGCAGTCAACATGCATCGATTGTTTACCTGCCCAAATTAATTGCTTAAAAAAAAACAAAAACAATGGATAAATAAACGAACGAGTGTGACGTAGAAGTATCAGCACGACAGCCGGGATTTGTTTTGTTTTTCTCCCTCCATCTGGCTTGCGTGTGACTTTGATGCAAGCACACTCTGCAATGCACAGACCCTCAGCCCCAGACCGGTAAACTGAGGCAACTCCTGCTGATTGCATTGCTCATTATTTAGACATAATTGATTTAGCCGCTTTCTCCCCCGGTGTCGCCTACATTAACACTTAAAGGCTAAAAGGGAGTAAAACGTTCACAAATGAAGACAAATCCAATGTGTGTGATCAGGCACAGTGAGGATTCTGGGAATTCTTCTCTGAATGTTTTTTTTATATATATATTATTTCTCCAGTCTCTGCAAAATGTGTGTTGAGGAAAAAGGGGGAGAAAACGAGAAGCTTTAAAGGAGGCTCTTTTGGTCGTTAGCATGCAGGCTCAGCTCTGTAATGAAATGAAATATGACATGCCAATTTAATTATGTCTGAGGCATGGCTGGCGGATGATATCCCCTTAAAGTTTTAAAATGAGATCAGGAGGGGTTCTTCTCTCTTTTATCTCTCCTTATTCTCTCCCATACACCTCTTCTCTCTCTCTCTCTCTCTCTCTCTCTCTCTCTCTCTCTCTTTCTGTCTATTTTGTATTCAGCAAACAGCCAGAAACCTACTTGGAGCAGAGGGCCCTGGCAATGCAGCTAGGGTCTGCCTCTTTTGCTGGATTTTCGCACCAGGTTCTGACAGTCGGAATGTGACTGTGCCACAGTCCCTGGGATGGAGTGGAGCCGGCCCTCCCTCTACCGACCCAAACAACAGAGGCAGGATTTCCATGGCATTAAGCCTCATGAAATTAAAATGGGGCGCCGACGTGAGGGAGCGAGCATGCTCCCTTGAAATGAGGAAGTTTAAGGGGGCGAGATGCTGATCCCTTCCTACACACTTTTCACACACTCACACACACACACACACACACACACACACACACACACACACACACACACACACACACCTAACCCCATTCTCATACAGACACATTCCCATACTCAACCTGTTTAACCTTTCGCATAAGTCATCCAGAGAGCAACAGAGGATCAGAATCTCTGTGGGATTTCTCCGGCTTCTCCTCTACAGGTTCCCATGATTCGTCCAGGCTTGGTTGTAAGGAAGCCGGTACAAGTGTTCCGGGCTACAGAGAGGCAGTCAAGAGAAAAGGGGGATTTTAAGGAGGTTACACAGCAGAACCTTCACGGAACAATAGAGTTGGCAATCATTTATTATTAATGATAGTTCCGCAGAATGTGAGAATTTAGAAATAGTGCTATTTCAGACGAGATCCATCATAATACACCCGAGATATTTCCTTTGGCAATTTCGTGCTGTAGTCCAGTAGTTCTTTTGCACTCCTAACACCGGACACTTTCTTATAGCCTTTAAAGGAGGCTATTAGTGAAGGTAGGCTTCCACGGGGGACTTTTAGAGAGATCTACACTGCATAAGCTGGTTCCTTTCCAAGAACCTTTTGTCTTTTGTCTGGGAGGTTGCAAAGCCTATTGGGATTCCTGCACATACTTGCTACTTGCACCCACTGATCTAAATCCACCCTGTGCACATATACGCAATCATCCACTATAATGTGATCAATCTGGCGAGATCCTTGGCGACGTATTTTCTTCCTCACAAGAATCAGCAAAAACAGAAACTTTTACGCACAACCCGCACAGAAGTTATTGCTTCACAATCACAAAGGGACCAATTATGCTCTCAAGTTAAATGAGACAAAACTGTACGAGCTCAATTTAGGCTGAACATAATCAGACCTTAATGTGGAGAGGTGGCTGATACTTATCTTAATGATTTGGCTTGCTTACATGCTTTAGTTTGTTTTGCTCAGTGGTAAGAAGGAGGGGGAAAGGGGGAGGGAGGAAGGGGGGTGAGGTGGTGCACTAAATAAGCAGAAGTCCTTGCCGAGCGGCACACTTTTTTTTTTTTTTTTTAAATGGTGCCTCGTGTCAGCGAATTGCCTCGTTTGTGGATCCCAAAAGTCTTATTTCCACTCCTGATGAGGCACTCGTGTTAAAAGGTGCTGTGGAGCTCTCGGATGGGGGTTGTCAGGTGCTGCCTGCCCAGCTGAAGAGCCTCGGCGCAGCCAGAGGAAGGCAGCTGACAAAGAGGTGCTGTCGACAGGCCCGGGTCCAAACAACATGGAAGACACAAGAGGGCGCGGAGGCGCCCGCGCTGCCACAGTCGGATGCCAACTATGACTGGCAGGGTGAAATGAATATTACAATAGCTACACCCACAACCCCTCACCCAAATCACATGCATGCACACCCATCTCCCTATCCTCCAACCCCAGTTCCCCACCTCCCCCCCACCCTTCTCTAACTGTTTTGCTGGCTGGTGAATGATTCATGTATGGGAGTGAATCCGGGTGCGTGTGGGTGGGGGTACGGCGGCAGGAGAGCGGGGGGTGGGGAGAGGGGGTGCACGCTAAGGGAAGGCAGCCAGTCACCGTGTGTCACAACGGTTTCATTCCCCATTTGCCGCGATTAGCTGAGGGTGGTCCCCCGAGGCCTCCACCACCGCCGCCGCCGCTCTTGGAGGATTGTTTGACAACAGCAGGGGCTCCAGTTACATCGCCATGCTGATTGTCACTTCATCTGGGTTACAGGGAGAAAACTTCAGTCTGATGCTTTGATTACCCCAACCCCAACCACCACACACACACACACACACACACACACACACACACACATACACACATTATTCACATCACCATCATACACATCCCACCACACCCCTCTGGGAATATTTGTGTGGGGATGGTTTTACATTGGGAATGAAACGGAGCTTTTCATCATCCTCCCTAATCCTGAACAGTGATTGAAGATTTCAGTGCAGAAAATTGGGGTACCTCCGACAAACACATCATGCTCTTTTGTAAAACATTTACTTTCCATTCCGGCGAGGGAGGGATCAGTCCTGGGAATAACGTCTTATTAAATTTGTCTAACGTTGCCGAGCTCAATTTGTTTCTAATTAAGAAAAAAATACGAAACCTCCTATACACAAACGCATCAAGGCACAAGGCGAAGGCAGAGTGGGTAGTTGTGAGCCAAGCTAAAGAATGAACTTTATTCCAGACAACCCATGGCATTCTATGGCCCTTCCCATATACTGTACCTGAGAGGACTTCAGGAAACTCTGGAATGGAGATTCTCGATTTAGTCATAACATCTTTATGATGTGTAGGATCCAGTGGCTATTCATAGCCAAGGCAATGCAGGCTCTATGGCCAAGGATGCCAACTATTAAGAGAAAAATGTGACTCTACAAACACTTCCCCACCCCCCACCTACCTTTGA
>JASCQY010000293.1:3582438-3592548 GCA_030264315.1 Sardinella tawilis | reverse complement strand
AGTTTTTTTTTTTTTTTTAACAAAGAGCTAGCGAGTCCAAGGACACATGGCACACAAGCACGGGCGTAGGTATTTGCTCCCTTCACTTTAGAACCGGAGCAAATTGAAAACTCGAGCATGCCCGTAAATAGACCTCACTCAACCTTGATAAATATTTCATTGTTCAATTTGGATGTAGTTCTGAATTCGATGCCCTGTTGCAATTCTTGCCTTTGTGCTGAGGGCACTGATTTATGCCAGGAAAACTCACTGGCTCCCACCTACCACCACCCCTAACATACACACACACTCACACACACACATGCAGAGGCACACAAATCCACACCCACTTACAAAATCATAGGCACATTCACACACACAAATCTGAAACACTCTAGCCCAGAAAGAAGCATGCAACATACTGCTCCTCAATATGCAAACAGCACCCCGCAGAATCTTAAAGATAGACAGAATTCATTAATGTCAGAACAGGCATGTAATGGATTTTAAATATGCCCACACAATTTCAGTTGTAACCTCTGTCCTTGTGAGGACCTAGAAACATTTTCCAAGGTTTAAAAATTGACACTTTTCTTGCATCATTTTGACCCAGAAGTTGGTTGCTCTGCCGCAATTCTACAGCAGCAGTCTCAAGCATAGAAGAAGAACAGCTTGGAAAGTGGCACAGAGAGAGAGAGAGAAAGTGAGAGAGAGAGAGAGAGAGAGAGAGAGAGAGAGAGAGAGAGAGAAAAGTGTGCTGGGGAAGATTTTGACCAACATGTCCATAACTTAATGAAGCCTCTTCGCTTCTTTAAGCCTTGGCCTGGCCAAGCATGGCTAGGATTTGCCTTTCGCTCCAGTGCCGGCGGGCTGCCATGTGCGTTGCCGCAGCTCGACCGTTACATCTGTTTGCCTAGCGTCCGAGAGCGCGCCTCCGCCGGTGCTTCCTGGAGCAAAAAAGTGAACGCACTGGACAGAACACATTTTAATTACACTCGCAAGAAGCCTCCAGCCAAGCAACTTCTCTGGCAGGGGACTTAAGGGGCCTCTGTCCGGGCCTTGACAAATAAATGATGGTGAAAGGTGTTCCAAATATGCTGACGACAGCCAAAAAAAATGTGGCTTTAAAGAAAATTGCTCACTGCTCTCTCCCTCTCTGTTATCCTGTTATTGGTACATTTCAGCTCTGAGAGAAGAAGAACTTTCCACCATTTGTCTTGATCCTGGTAAATGTTTTGAATGATAACATGCTCTCTCATTGCCATGAAAATCAGTTACACCTGCCGTATTATGGGATAGTACAAGATTGTGACGAAAGGACGTCATTATAAAACATAGCATTGCAAGCCCAATTGAAATGCACAATACAGCTACAGTACTTTAGATAAGTGATTGTGTTGATGGCAGCCTGAGTCTGAAAAATGTAATGAAAGTGCAATGGAAGACTGTGTGCTTCTCCTTGCCAATCAGGTTTACAGATTGAGATGTTGTTGAACTCCCCGCAGAGCCAAACGGGGGAAGGTGGGGGGAGGAGGGGAAAAAACACCTTCTTACCAAGATAGCAGACATCATGTGTCCAATGAGACCATCTGCAGAGAGAAAATTGCATTTCTACCAAGGCCCTGCTTCAAGATGCCACTTACAGCCCTCATAGGATAAAACATAATTCGTCGAACACACAGAACAATTCAGACTTAACTGCTGAGTCGACTCAAAAGCCACGCTCATCCATTTATTTAGTCAGGCTAGTTTTTCTTGGGGCACACCGAACTAATACTAGCACTTCAACAGTGCATGCTCTTGCCTGAAAACCAATTTCACAGAAGAGTCCCCCTCTAACTGGACTCCCTGCCTGAAGGAGGACTACATCCATTACTGCATACTAAGAGGTGCTGGAAAAGGCGATTACACCAAACATATGCCAAATGATAATGTCATGTCATGCTGAGATACTGTGTCAGCATGACTTCACAGCTGAGATCCCATCCCCACAGATTTCCAGTTAGTTTGTTCTCTTCAGGCTGTTTCTGTGTCATAGCCAGTGTTGGGAAGTAATGCATTAGGCAACTCAGTAATATTTTATTGTAAAATTTATATATTACTATATATCAGTGTGTAACATACAGTATGTTACAGATTAAACAGAAACGATTGGTTGAAGCAGAAAGTATCTGCCCACTGTGGAGTAAACATACAGTATGTCAATGTACTGGATATGTGTCAGACGCTTTGCACAAAGGGTGGAATTCTCTGGTGTGCGCAAGTTCAGATACCACTTAGCTGCGCGCTTTTCCGCCATTCGCGCCAATGGCGGAGAAGCGCGCAGTTAAGTGATTTTTGAACTTACGCGGCCCGGAGAATTCCACCCAAAGTGAAAAGATGTGAAAGCGTTTGATGCATCTGGCTGCTGTGAAAGTAGACCATAAATAGCAATATGATGAGTAATTACTAAAAGCCTAACAACTAATTATTACTAATTAGGTGATAAGTAGATTAATAACATTATTTTATGATTAATAACTACTTCCCCTGAGCAACCTGTACATTGCTCACAGGGTGAGAATTAGCCTAATCAATTTTATTAGCCTAATGGGTGCTTTATGTGTTTTGTCAACTCGGGCACTGGCTCTTGACAGCAGTGTCAGTGTACAGTATATAGCTGCACGGTTTTATAGCCCCAGGAACTGAACAGTCTGTTGACACACACCGGAGGGGTGACAGTCTCCTCCATATAGCACATTAATGGGGAATGATGTTGCCATCATTATATTTAGTGAAGAGTATACGTCTCTCATAACTCTTTGATACGGTCATATAATTGCACAGTTATGGGTGTTACGGTAAGGATGAGAGTACCATTAATCTGTCACCAGCTGATCTTTAAGGTCCTAGAACCGGCACAGGGAGCGAATTAATCAAAAGAACAGTCCTTGCCAAATTACAGACACAGGATCAAAGATGATGGGCTTCTAGCCGACGTCAACTGAAAAGGACACGTTTCGCTCTCAAGCAGTGATTGGCAAGGATCTGAGGCTGAATATCATATATCATCACAAGTCTCATCACTCAGGAGTCGGCTATCCCAGCTATCAAAACTCCACATAACTGGAGGCAACAACAGGCAGCCGAAAAAAGAAAAGAAAAAAAAGTGGTCTTAAAAACTTCAAAGACTAAAAACGCATTGCTCAAGGTGGAGCAACGGTATTTCATGAGCCACCCAACTTTGGTGAGTACAGGTCAGCAAGGGAAAATGTCTAAGTGTAGGCCTCCATTTAAGTGTTGGCAGGACTGAGTTATGTGGTCACTGTCCAGTCAAATGTAATAACCACAACATGACAGCAGAAAGCCCAAGAGGATTTTCACTTTTCACTTTTCTTTTCCCCCTTTTTCTGCTGCCATTCATGAACCAATTCAATATCCTCACAATAGTCCCCAACAAAACAGATCTTTTTAAGCATGACTGTGTGTGTAAAGTTAATACTACAGTATATAAATATCAGTATAATGGTGACAGAATAATTTCATTCAAATTAAATAAATTGATTGAGGCATCACATTTCCCCCCCCTGCTGACACGAACACGAACAGCTGAGATACAAACCACATCTTCATGAGGAACTGACACAGCTTCTTAATCAATATTTGTGTGTGTGTGTGTGTGTGTGTGCGCGCGTGCTTGTGTGAGTATGTGTGTGTGTTGGAGAGCTGGAGTAAATGTGACTCGTACTGTAAGCATTCACAAGGGTGAAATTTAATACCCCTCATTAGAGCACTCTGACCTTTGCCCTTCTGCTGTTACCTGTGTGGCGTCATTTGCCACGTCTGCAATTAAACACTGAAATGTCAAATGGGCGCTTGTGATTTGATTTGATGTGGCCACGGAAAGCTGCAATGCGCAAGCATGGATTTGTCTGTTTCCAGCGACTGCTCTGCATTCACAAACCACCCATATCTGCGCGGAAGCGAGGCAAGATCAATGGAGGTGTGATGAATATGAAATCTATTATCAGCCTTTTGTGTTTATTGCGCTGTAAAGTTGCAGCTGAAGTCTGCGTTGGCATGGAAACAGTGACTGCAGAAAAAAAGGTTACACTACAGTTAAAACCTGCAGAGATATACACACACAGACATGCACACAAGCACACACACAAGCGCACGCGCACACACACACACACACGCATGGGCACATACACAATGGTAGCATCATCCACTATTATCAGCACCAAAAACACAAAGGCCAAGGCTGAGGACTGAAGGGGGGCTCTGGGTTTACACATTAACAAAATAACTTTCATGAGCATGGCTCCTTTGCTGCATCTCAGTGGATAGAAAATGCTAAAGAGAGGAGACGACATGATTTCTTTCTTTCTCTTTTTGTTTTGGTCAAAGTCCAATAAAGTGTTTTGAGTGATTTCATAATCGGACTGAGCCATGCTGTCAGCATCCGGCCACAGCTCACAAAATCAAGCGCAAGTTTGCTCTCTTGACTAGACGTTTATTGGAAAGATACTGGTGGTCATAAATTCCAGGGTTTTTTTTTTTTATACCCTCCTGAGTGCTTCCTCAGTCTGTTTGTGGGCCGGATGGTTTGGCTTTTATGGGCCAAATTTCATCACAGTCCACTGATTCACGCCAAAGAATCCACATCACTGGTCACTGTCATTATTCAGTGCGGCACCAAGGCAATAACTAGCTGCAAGTGAATAATAGGTGTTCACCAGCCTCCCAGAGACTTTAATGCCAAGCCAAAGCCTTTGGTCTAAGGGGAAATAAAGCACAAGGCAGACGTGTGTATGTGTGCGTGTGTATGTGTGCATGTGTTTGTGTGCGTGTGTATGTGTGCATGTGTTTGTGTGTGTGCGTGCGTGAGTCTGTGACATACTCCAAAGCATTTTGTGACTGTATCAGTGGTGAAAGAATCGAAATATAGACCATCAAACCTGGAATAAAGAAGCTGAGGTGAATTATGTAAATATCTGGCGAGCACAGATGGGGTAAGACACATCTCCTGCCTTCAACCATCCAGATGCCTCCTCATCCCTCTCCTGCGTGTGCGTTTTTTGATGGTTGCTTATGACTGTCAAAGACATCTAATAAATGAATAAAATAAATAAAAATCCCTGAAAAAAAAACCTGTTTAAAAAATTCCTTCATACAATGCCTCCTGACGTTTCAAAAGAATGGGGGCTGAAGTGGAGGATTCCCTGTGATGCTCCAGAGCCCGCTGCTCTGCCAATCTTTAATTAAAATCGGAGCTTCCTTTCCCATGGGGAGGGAGCACAACGGCGGAGGGGATGTTTTTGTCACGTTTCCAGCTATCTGATGCTCACGCTGCAAGCCGAACACAACAGAGGAGAGCTGAGAGCTCTCTCAGCCATCTTGATTTTTGCAATCGATTTCTGTACACAACTAATCTCCTTCAGGACTCTATTGACCAGTCTGAATTTCATTCCTGGTCCTCTTGGGGCCCTCATGGTAGGGTGTGGCTTTGTAATCATCTATTTAAAAAAAAAAAAAAAACATAAAATATAGATATGGGCTGAAAGAAATGTTATACTGCCGAGCACTCTCCTGTTTACAGTACAGTGAAACATGCCAAGTCTGTACTCTGCTAAATGAGCCAGCAGTTTTCTGTTAGGGCTTCCATGTGGCCTACTTCAGTAATCCACTCTATGATGAAACCCGTGCAAGATTTTTCAGTTAGGTAATTAATTGGCTGGCATCTTAATGGCACATGTTTGAGGAGGGATTACATGTTCTGGAGGGGGAAAGCTGGGAGGAATTAATAATCGTGACAGCGCGCCTTAAGTCGTGATGAGGACAGGATGACTCCCCCTCCCCCCAAACCCTTGACAAAATGGCAGATACCTCACTGCCCAGTGATGCTGAAGCAAGCTTTTCCCTGGTAGAAAGTCTCTGGGCAGATCTGATATTTAAAGTCTGCAAGAGCTGCTTCAGGGAGATTTATACCGCAGGGAATTCATGCACACAGTAGCCAAGAGAAAAAGGGGCCAGTTTTACTGCATTTAGACTTGTATGGTATTAATCTCACATATCTTAAAGGAGTTATCCGGAATGAATCAAACCGAAGCCCTATTGTCTGAGGCTGGCAAGTGCTGTCGATATCAGAATGACAGCAGTAGGTACAATGTAGACTGAATTCGCAAACTGGGTGCTACTGGTAACTGATTAGGGTATGTGTCTGTTTCATTTTCATATGCCCTAATCAGTTAGCGGTAGCAGCCAGTTGGGTCTACGTTGTACCTAGTTCAGGGCTTCAGTTTGATTCACTCAGGATATCTCCTTTAAATGGCAAGGGGGGAGAGGATCCCCAGTTGATATGACACACTTGAACAAAGGTCACAACATAAATGCAGCTTTCATACCTGAATCAGGAAGTGATGTCTGAAGTACATCGCTTGTAGTTTAGCTTGTCTGTATTTGGTATAATGTAAGGCAGAAGCAAAGAAATCTTCGCATGATTCCTTTTCAGCCTATAAAGTTTGGCCCCTCCTTGAAAAAATGACAATAGAACTACAGTAACTGGTAAAGGGGGTATGGTACAACCAAACTTTAAAGGTGATCTATGAGATCCTGAATGATGTCACTTCTATTGATGTTCCACGTAAACGAACAAAATACTACTCTCAAATTAACGCTACTAAATAAACTTTTCTCACTGCGCCTCACCCATATGTGCATGCTCATTAACCCGCACCCCCTCCCGTAACCATGTTGTTTGTGTTTGGCTGAAAAGTGGTTTGTTATGTTTTGGTGCACAGCCTGTGCCCTAGTGTTTGTTTGACGTTTTACAGCCCCTGTGTTGTCTCCAGAGACCGGACTTTTTCACAATGTATTCTGGGGCCAGGCAGCAAGCTGATCAAGGGGAGATGCCCACAATTTGAAAGAAAAATGAAATTGCGCTAAAAACCATGAAGATCTAGTGTACCTTTAAGTATAAGTATGCCATAAGTAACATACAGTACTAGAGGTGCCTATGGAGACCAAAGTTCAAGACTGACACTGCAGTTAGTTATACAGAATCCCGAATCACACCCAAACTCGCTTTCCCACTCACTTTCTGTCTATTTTCATCATCCTGTCACAATAAAAGTAATGCCATAATAAAAGAGCAGATAGGATTTTTTTTACACCTGTACTTGAATAGGCTACTACATGTTTATTTGCCATGATAATTAAGAGAAAAGTACTGTACAACTCAGCAGACCAAATTAATATGAATTTCAATAAGCAACTATTGAAACATTCCTAGTAGGCTATTATCTTTAAAAGTGACTAAATTATTTCTTTCTTCTTCAGAGTTTTTTTCCTATTGCAGTGCTCTGGAAGCAAGAGGCAGCCCTTGCAGAAAACACTACCTGGCAAATAAGGCCATGACCCTTGGCTACTGAGGGTTTGTGGTCTTGTCGGAGTGACAAAGCACGCAGGTCAGGTGCTGGTCAGCAGTAGGACCTTACATAATGTTCTCTTTGTGGGCATAAACAGCATTTTCAGATATCTGCCTGGATTCCTGTTGTAAAGTTGTGATTGCACCCTAGCAGTACCAAATAGGTTTGCTCAGCAGGTACAGTACATCTAGCGCACCTTTGGGGCCTTAATAGGTCTACCATTGGTCTGACCAAGGCTAGGTCACATCAATCATAATGCTAAGATAGGTACTGTAGTTTTAAAAACCCTAGCTAACATAGCAGTAGCCTAAAAGTTGTGGGTTGAATCCCAACTGCCATTGGCATGACCATGAGTAAGGCACTTAAAGGAGAACCCCGGCACGTCCCAACCTACATTCCAGTGGAAGCAGTGGTCGAGTACATCGAGCTGACAGGCAGTTCACATAGCCTTTACGCTAGAAGCCTGCCCCCATTGCTAGGCTATTTTGCTGCCTCGCTACTGTAAAACCGTCATAACTCCGTTCAGGTAGCATTGTTTCGGCTAATTTTTTGTCAGCTCATTGTACTCGACCACTGCTTCCATTGGAATGTAGGTTGGGACACGCCCGCGTTAGTTGCTCTGGGGGACACAGGCCCTGACTGACGCATGTAAGTTGCTTTGGGTAAAAGCGCCTGTTAATTGTTTTAACAAAAAAAAAATCTTCAGTGTTTTCAGATATACTCCAACACAAATGATTTAACACTAGTGGATGCAGGCATACTGTAAACACATAAACATGGAGGCCCCATTTCCTGCTTAACGTGCCCTGGGGGAAGGAGGGGTGTAGTTATTTTTTTCACATAAAAGTACCCTAAATTAGTTTTTTTCATGGGTTTACAATCAATCAATAATAATTATAATAATAATTATTATTATTATTTTAATCGAATTAAATTAGCCATACAACTATGCTATTTATACTATTTGTGAGTCATTTAATAGTAGGAGTAACACATGTGATTAGGATGTGGGTGACCTCGGTCCACATTCCACATGCCAGGCTGTTATCTTCTGCTTTCCTCTTTTTTTGCACCCAAACTAATTATTATATTTCTAAAAAAAAAAAAATTCCTAAAGAGAGCCTTCAGAGACCCAAATTACCCTCATCCAGCACCAAATTCCCAGAAGATTTCCCAAACCAAAAATTGTTACCCAAGTTGTCCCCATCTTATCCAATTTTTCCCGCCTCTGTTACTTTGTTACAGTAACTTACTGTAACATGCCATTGTCCTGACCAGGTAACACTGGGATATGACTTAACAAGCCCAATATCCTGCTTTTTTGTAGGCTCCTGTCATTATTCAAACGTGTTTATAACGTCAGTTTTTTAAATCGCCAAGGCAATGTAATTTTATGAAAAAAAGGTTCTTTAAAAGGGATGTATTTTTATCAGAAATATATTTCCTTCAGTTAAAAGTTGGATTTGAGCTTTCAGTGAGACATTAAATTCATTCATCAAAAGTTGAATTTCTTATAATCTTCTTACTCATGTCTAATGGGGGGTGGGGTGCCAATTTTTGTGAATGGGGCTGTAAAAGAATTCTCATTAATGTAGTTAATTTTTGACAGATTTAATTGTTTTCAAGATAGAATGAGATTAACCAATGTTAACTCTTTCTTAGTTTTTTTTTATTTACAGGTTTCTTTTTATAACTTTTACCACTTCTAATTTGCACAGGCCAAATTGGCAGTTCACGAATGGACCAAAGCTAAATGTAATGTCTATTCTTATACTGTATATCTGTAGCAACATGCTGTACATACTTCATATGCCTGGTACGAACCAAACATCTTTCTAGCGATAATGTTGTAGCTATGAAGTTTAATGATAACTGACTAAACTCAATATGACAGGAGGTGGGGAGGCAACTGGAAGGCTATCAGGTTCTGCCAACTTTCTATTAACAGTACAACCGACAAAAAAGAAAAAAAATATATAGAGCTTAGTAGCATCAGTAGTATCAGTAACCTTTCACTATGTGCAATTCTCTCCATAGATCATTATGTAGAATGCAATATAGAAAAGCCTTCCATTTCCTCCTCCTCCTCATAATTCCCACAGTGGCCAGGTCGAACACTGGCAGCTGAAAGAGAAAATCGGGGGGATGCTATGGGCCATTGGTCTTCAACTGAAACGAGCCCACAGTACCTTGCTTAATCTGAAACCACATGTTCCCAGCTCATTTCTCCGCCGCCGCCATCCAAGTCAATTTCTCTGGCGAGCGGCAGCTCCTGAGCTGCTGTTCAACACCCCCTCACCCCCCATCCATCCCCCCCTCCCCTTTTTCTCTTTCCTTCCCTTTCAAACTCAATTTCTAGGAGTCCTTCGAGACAGCAGTGGCCTCAGACTTGGTCGATCACATTTTCTCATTAATTTGGAGGCACCGTAGATGCCTTCCGATTAGGGGTATGAATAACAAATAGGACTTTGAGTCCAAGGCCCCCCCCCCCCCTCCCCCCTCTCTGCAGTGGGTGGGCCCTATTTAATTCACTCCTTCCACATGTATTAAGGATATGGCTTCTCCTCAGTGGAAACTTGAATGCGTGACATTGTTGTTCCTGACTTAATAAACAACCAGTCAGCTCTTGTTACAGCAGGATTTCTTCCCAAGGTCTCAGAGGGGAAGTAAAAACACACACACACACACACATATACACACACATACACATACACACACACAC
>JASCQY010000293.1:3563552-3574978 GCA_030264315.1 Sardinella tawilis | reverse complement strand
CGCTCTACTGTCATTGGTTAATAGTGTCGCGTTTGACGGATTAATTTGCATAAAGTTCAGCAGAGCTCAACTTTTGATGTGACGGCCGAGCGCGCAACCTTCCCAAGATGCTTTGCGAAAGTGGCGTTAACGTTCTGATGGGCTCCATTGAAAATGAACTGCAATCGCGACGCATGAGCGCTTGACGTGACTAGTGGATCAGCACGGTGAGGTAGCCGAGTGCTGTCAATAGGTATCAGAACTACATCAATAGGTAGAACGTAGACCGAATTCCAGAACTAGCCGCCACCGCTAACTGATTAGGACATGTCTTTTTCGCTGTGCTTTCGTTTTCACATGCCCTAATCAGAAGTTTCGGGCACCAATGAGAAGCGAGCTTTCACTCTTGGGTGAAGGAGAGAGACTAACTGTACGTTCAGACCAAAATTGTCAAGAGTGCCGGAAAGCCATTCATTTTCAATGGAGAGATGGCGTGATAAGTGTCCACAGCTTCAGAAGCGTCAGCGTCACGTCTTTAGTGTCAAAAAGAAAGTTAAACTGCAGTTAACTTTATGTAATGAGCTATGACACGGTTAAGTGTCAACCAACCGGAATGTCGACGTCCTTAATTTATTTGTGTCTCTGGGAAACAAACTGCGTAACTTTTGACTCCTGTCATAAATGACTAAGTTGGAAAAGCCCATCACTGGCGTGGCTCTAACAAACAGTAGACTAAATGGAACCCAGTTAAACTGTAATGTAGCCTAACTAAACTCATGTTTCAATTAAATCCGTATGGGGTGATGAATCGTGATTGAACCTTTGTCGTGAGCACCTGCATGTATGTGATTGGGATTCCTTTAAATAAAGAGCAGTATCGAACTTTTGAATGTTTCGCGTCATTTTAAGTCCTTAACTTTTGACACTGAGCCATGTTTAGCGTCGTGTTTTGAGCTTCTGCAGCTGCCTTGACGGTTTCGAGATTTTGCATGGTTTTTAGCACAATTAATTTTTTGTCTCAAATTGTAGGCGTTCTTGATCAGCTTGCTGATCTGTGAAAAAGTCCGGTCTCACGATACAGGGGCTGTAAACGTCAAACAAACACTGGGGCACAGGCTGTTCACCAAAACATAACAAACCACATTTCAGCAAACACCAACAAGATGGTTAGTGGAGGGGGTGGGGGTTAGTGAGCATGCACATATGGGTCGGGGGCAGTGTGCAAAGTTGATTTAGTGGCGTGAATTTGAGAGTATGGCTTTGTTTGTTTACGTGGAATGTCAACAGAAGTGACATCATTCAGGATCTCATAGTGCACCTTTAACAAGTTTACCTTACGATGCTGCCTCAGAAGGCGGTTAGTATGTGAGATTGGCCAGACTAAGCTGGTATGAGCTTTTGTCGCGAAAGCCAGGCTTAAACAGTCATAATTTCGGTAAGTCAAATGAGCACACATTCTCTTGATGCAAAATGACACCCTCCAGTTCTATGGTATGCAGTGTTGAGCAGTATGTCATTTTGGAAATTGCGTGTGTGTTCTTAACCTGACAAGCCAGACTATAACATCAACATGCATAGTGTGGCCATGACCGATAACGACGATCCTAGCGATAATCCTAGCGTCGGAAGCCTATTCAAACGGCCGTTACTCCTGTCATCATCTTGCTAAGCCCGCCCAATGACGATACCATCGTGAAATGCTATGGATCACGCGTGTACGCCTGAATGCGTTGTTTGGTACGATTCTGTTCACCCCATGTTCAGGTCACATTTATTGTGTTGCATCAGAAAATTTTATGCTACATACTTGGGCATCATGGGTAGAAAGTTAAGGTGTATTTTTTTAAGGGTGTTCTAATTTATGTTGCAGTTCTGTTTTTTACAGTCACGATTGATTTTATATTACTATATATCCTTATGCTAAAATCATTTGATTTCTTTATCTTAATCAATTTCCCCAAGTTTGCCATAATAGCAAAGTCTAATACCTTTGCTATTCTACTTGATTAAATAAGTGATGTATGTGTAATGTGACTATGTGAATTATTATTGTAAATACAAATCTCTGTGTTTTTGCTAGTTTGGAAGGATGAAAGTGACTTCATAATTGTTTACAGATTGTTTTGAGGATCAGTATACATTTGGAAGAGACAGACGGTGCAGTTACGCATTCGGTAATTCAATCAAGATGATGCCATGGCTTTATTCTTACAGTAAACGCCATTTTCGTATATTCAGGGTAGGTCTTTATGGTTCTCGTAAATTGAGTCATTTGGAACATAATGTTTGTCCTTTGCATTAGTGACACTTAAGTATTTCATTTGATTTTGCAGGAAAACAACATTGTATTCATTGAGGACACTAGTGCCAATGGGACGTTTGTTGATGGTGTGAAAATTGGCAATGGCAAAAAAATTCCTTTGGCCAATAATGCAGAGATAGCACTGGCTGAAGAGAAGCACAAAGGTAAATTGTAAACCATGTAAGCTTTCATGTTAAATACCATAGCACATTAGTATGAGGTTCCTTGTACAAGAAGAATATCCTGAAAACTCTTCAAAGTGACTTTCAATTTTTTTTTTCCTGAGTTTCTCTGTAAGTCTGATGTTGCGGTAAACAAATTGTACATCAAACTGTCTAGATTTTTTCCACTTCAGTGGACAGTCTACTCTAAACTAATGCCTTGCAGGCAAAAAAGGCAGAAGTTATAGATGAGAACACTTCCCTCATGTTTTAAGTCAACTTCCTTTTGCGGAGATAACAGCCGCAATTAATCATGGCCTCGTCCACGAGGGATGCAGTTTTCCTCAGGGATGATGATGCCCTGATTGGTGCACCAACAGTCCTGTGCTTAAACTCAAAAATATTGTGCAGTTGGGAACAGGATTGCTCGGTAGTCAAATCTACATTTATATCATGGCACCATACCCCATGTATTTGTTAACATGTAGACATCCCAGTTAAAATTCATGAGTTGATGGATAATGGAACAATTTATTTGCCTTTTTGTCTTTCTGCAGTCTTCGTCTTCATTGATTTAACAGCCGATGAACAGGAAAACCTTCCGAGTGAATTTAAAGCAAGATACCTGATGTCACGAAAGATTGGAGTGTAAGTAGACTTCATCACAATTGCATTGACTACATGGCCATCAGGAATTTCCTCCCACAGTTTTAAGTGGCAGGTTTTAAAATGAGCCATTGAGAGCTGTGCTTTCAATAACAATTTTCTCCTTGTCTGCAGGGGCGTTTGTGGAGAAGTCAAGCTGGCTTTTGAGCGAGAAACGTGTAAAAAATTTGCAGTTAAAACGATCAATAAGCAAAATTTCCCCTCAGTTGGAGTAAGTCAATTTACTGAATAATCAACAATTTGTCTTTATGCATAAAGTACCATTTTTTCCATAATGGGGAAAGTCATTTTTTTTCTTCTGTACATGCATTTAGACAGCGACCAGGAATGCAGAGAGGGAGATTGAGATTTTAAAAAGAATCAACCATGTAAGCATGTGTCGAGTCTTATAAGGAAAAAAAAATATATATATATATTTCAGATTTGTTATCTGAATGTCTTAATTAATATTCTATTTCCAGCCTTGTCTCATAAAAACCGAGGCCTTTTTCCAAACAGAAGAATCGTACTACATTGTGTTAGAACTGTAAGTATAGCAGATTTCCATCATCATTTAAATTAGAAACATTGTTTGAGCACATTAGATAATGTAGTTGATGGGGGCACCTGAAGCCGGCAGTAAAATATGATGCAAAAATATGATGCTGGGTGTCGTGGGTGGGTGTATCTCAAAGTACAGCCACCCGTAAAGAGAGAATATTACAAACCTTGTATGTATGACCTCTCTATGGAAAGATAAAAGCTGACTGAAACCTTTCCTTCACTGGAGCAGTCTCTGTGCAGATGGTAAAAGATGTCTGTGACATTTCTCCTGTGATTTGCATTTGGTATGGTGCCACACTTTCTTTATTCCAAAAGCTACCATGCACTACAAAACAGATCTTTGGTGTGTCTGTGCCGCACACCAGAGTTTTCTTGGGGTCGAGCTGAGGAAAATCAATGAACTTTGTGTCAGAATTCAAAGCATGTCTGCACCTTTTTTGATCTGACGCCAGACCGTGATGGCAGAGCCTGACTTGGGCCGTCTGTGTGGGCAGAGGTGATCAGGGTCACCTTCGTGCAGAGGTTTTCTTCTGCCTGCGCCCCTGACTGCTAGTGTCCTCTTCTCTTTCAGAATGAGGGGGGGTGAGCTTTTGGAGAGAATAAAATCTAAAGGCCAGCTTCCGGAAGATATAGCGAAGCTATACTTCTATCAAATGCTGAAAGGAGTGCAGGTATGGATTTTTTTGCTTATTTATTTGTGTGTCTGCTTGTTTATTTAATATGTGTTTGTGGGCCTTTCTTGCACTTTGATGATCTGGTCACCTTCCATTTTTCAGTATCTCCACCAGAATGATATCATACACCGTGACCTCAAACCAGAGAATGTGCTCCTTTCTTCAACAGAGGACCAGTGCCTGATTAAGGTAGCACATACATTTTTTTCTTTACTTTCTCTTTCGATTTGCTTTTTTCCCTTTTTGTGATTTTTGTGTTTTATGTTTTTATTGTAATTTTCAAAAAAGGCACATCAAATACAGATACCATAAGGATAATGGATAAAAAGTAAATAATTAATACTAAAAAAAAAAAAATAAACAATACAGAATATAGCCATATTACACTTAACTCATGCCAGCAGCATACTCATATAGAGCTTGTCTTGCTTTAGATCACAGATTTCAACCAGTCCAAGATCCTGGAGGAGTCCTCTCTGATGAAGACACTGTGTGGAACACCCCACTACCTGGCCCCTGAGGTCTTCCTCAGTGCCAACACAGAGGGCTACACAAGTGCAGTGGACTGCTGGAGTCTTGGAGTACTCCTGTTTGTCTGGTAGGTGTTAAATACTGTAGATGCCTAAACCAAAAGCCTGAAGTCAGTCAAGTCAACCCATAGCGCTGTTGTTTTAGGTTGTTGAGTACTGTCGGATTATTGACGGATTATCTACTCTCACAGAAACCACTGAACACAAAGCCAATCGCACGTTAGGTCATTTTTAACAATAGTTTTTAACAAAAGTTTTTTAAAGTTAAGCTACTATTCGTTTTAAGGATAAGGTGAAATTGTCTGGGATTTTGGCAGCCAAACCAGCTCACATCAACGTGGGGGGGGGTGTCTCACTGCCAGAGACTAGCCTAGTCACAAGTTCTCGTTAAATTTTAAGAGCTCAATCGATTTAATTATTTCATTGACATTGATGTTATTCACTGAATGCATGCATTCAACGTGAAGATTGGCGCAATAAAGTAGCCTAGCCTTCAAATCTAAGAACGTGTATAACCATAATGAACGACACGATTCCTCACTCAAAAGGTTTGTAGATTAGCATTTTGAGCATTTCGCTCGATCGTTTTCAGAAAAGCGAGACAGAGACACAAAAATGGCTACTACGGGAGGAATGACAGGCATGACATGAGGCATGACGGGCAACTTTACAGCAGCACACTATTGTAATACACTTGCCCAGAAACGATTGTCCTCCTATGCTCTTAAAATGTATGAATGAATGAATGAATAGCCTAATGAATCAGTCTAGCCGTTTACAGTCTTTACCAAGTCCATTCCAAAACTACCATACAGTATCAGTATGAGATTAACTGGCCACACAAACACATCCTATGTCCACATTTTATAAAGAGATCATTGGACTATGTTATACTGATGCAGCATAAGGCATTATACTGATAGAGTGCAAAGGTAATGGTTTCTTTCTACTGATAAAGTTAATGTGTTATGCTGATAAAAAGCACAAGGGCTGAAATTTGGCCAAGCAGGCTTGTCTGCTGCTGGTGTGTTGTATTTCAGTCCACCCTTCAGCAAATGGAAGGCTTTATAATTTTTAGTCGCATGCAGCAACTCTATAAGCCGCTATGTCTGTCCGTCGGTCGGAAATCGATTTTTTTTTTTTTTTCCAGTGTCTTAGTCACTTTTCACTGTCTCAGTTTTGCGGGGCCTATACATTAGTGGCAGCAATGTTTGCACTCCAGTTACTGTAGGTATGTTGACCTTATTGATGGATAGATGGATAGATAGTGTTTATCACTGTACAGTGACTAGTACAATGACACGGTAATTATCAGTAAGAAGGGGGGGAGGGGGCATTAGCGAATTCTACATATTCAAGTCTATATGATTATTTCTGACAGCTTGGCTGGCTACCAGCCCTTCCATCCTGACCACGGCGAGCTTCCTGTCAGAGACCAGATCACTCAGGGCCATTACAGGTTCATCCAGTCCAAGTGGGCCAAGGTCTCTGCCTCAGGTAGGCATTCTAGCTAGAGGGTTTGGTTTTCCTCTCTTGACGTGGCACAGCAGTTGGATATAAATGTCTGCACCTACATCCTGAACATCATAAAATCTCTTTGCATTTTAGCAAGGGACCTTGTCAAGAAGCTCCTGGTTGTTGACCCCCAGCAACGGTTGACAATTGAACAGGCACTTGAGCATCCTTGGCTTCAGGTTTGAGTATTTTTCTATGAGTGTGTGTATGTGTTGTATACGTGTGAGAAATGTTCTGCAATGGGTATGATTATGAATCTGGTTCAATGATCACTTTTATAATAGTTTGTCCATGCAAAAATACATGGCTCATATTTGTGTTTTGTTTCTACAGGACGATGCGATGAAAACACTGGCCAATCAGATCATGTACCCTCCTGAAAGTGCAGATGATGCTGAGGTAATGAGAAGAAAGCCATAGAGAAAATAATTTATTTCAACATATTAATCTTAACAACAAATAAATGTTACAAATTAAATCCCAAGCCACTTTCATTTCAGTTAGCATCAAAGTAGTGATGGTTTCATAGTTTCTATTAATAGTTATCCATTTATTTATTTGTTTGCTTGCTTATTTATTGGTTGACCGTAAAGTGAACTCAAAGATCATTAAACAGCTACGCTTCAACCCTGAATGTTCTCTGCCTGACACCCCAGGTTCCCCCTCCTCCTCCCCCACGGCCCCCGCCACCCCCATCGCCCCCGCAGCAACCCTCAACAAGCAGGAGGCGTAGACAGGCGGATGCTGAGGAGGAGAGAGAGCAGCGGCCAGGCAAACGACAAAAAAGGGCTGCCTGAAAAAGGCGTGCAAATGGCACACACACACACTGGCCTGTGGTTTGATAAGGCAAACATACTGTATGTACACACATTCATTCCAATTATGTTCATATTTTGTAATATATATATATATATACTGTATATATATATGTGTGTGTGTGTTTTGTTTCTGAGTAACTAGCCTTTATATGTAGCTTTTTTTCTCTGTTTTCATTCTGGTTTTACAATAAAATTTCACTTGTGATTTAAGAGTGATTTACTGTAGCTGTGCTTGCTACAATGAGGAATATGCTTCAGAAAGAATGAGTTCAAACACAAATGTAATTTAAGAATGGATTGCAGACAGGTCCACAGTGAATAAATCAATAATCAATGTGATCATGTATTTAAGAGCTGTGAAGCATACAAGATTCTTTTAAATCAGGAAGATGTCTGCATTCCAATATAATATAGATTAGAAGAAAAAGTGGAAGTTTAAAATGAAATGTTTTTTTCAAAACAACCAAAACAAAGAAAACTATTATGCTTTGCTGTATGTGGCGAAAAATTATTTGCATCAATAATGAAACTCTCTTGAGAGATGCCTTACAAGCCTAGTGTCTAGGAGCACACCCACACAGAGCAAGTTTAAATCATTTAGTTTGAATCTGCGTGGAACACCTGCTTTGCCAGAGCTGAAATTGACTCTGAACTCGTCAATACCATCGCTGGAGTTCATAATTTAGCTTTTGACTTGTCCCGCAGGCGGTACAGCACCGTGTGCGCCTCGTCAAAAGAGTCTTTTAAGGCTGACTGGACTCGACTCCTCCAGTGCAACAGTTTGGGTCGATCCTCCAGGATGTCTCTGCCACCCCCCAGGGGCTGAAATCAATAATAGCAGCAAGGAGCCCAAGTTAAGTCACAATACACTCGCTACATGGTATCTTTTGAAGAAATAAAAACAACTATGTCAGTTATGTTATAGTGTATAAGAATAGCACTATCTGATGACAACACTGTAATGCAGACATTTGAATCCCTAAAACAGATATTACTGTATGTCTGCAATAATAAGACAATGAACCCCATAATAGGCCAACTAGTGTGCATTTTGTACAATGCAGAATTCATGTATCGGCCAGATGAATCTTTCTTAACATAAAAAAGGATGTGTTGAATCCTCATCTTGGGTCTTTTGTCATGCTTACCTGCATGATTTCACAGATGGCCAACAGGTCAGCCAGACTGATGTCATCTCCACACAGAAAGGGTTGCCTCTTCAGGAACATGTCCTCCAACTTATCCAGAGTGCCGCTCAGCTCAACCAAAGCCCTCTGTATCTTTTTGGGCTCCGTGGGCTGTCCCATCATACGGGGCATCAGCACCTTCATCAACAAACCAATAAGTAACATTGCCAGCAGCATCATTATATCAACATCCCCGACAGCCATAATGAGCAGAAGAGCCCTATTCTGTGTTCGTAGTTGCACTTGGTGTTAAGCAAGGGTTGAACAGACTTTCATTTGGTTAAAGTGGCAAGCCTGTTGTCTCTTTGCTTTAGTCTGCATGCCACCCTAGCGAACCTGCCCAGCAAACACGCCCTTGCCCATGTGTTTTTTTTTTTTTTTTCCTGGTAGTGTGGGCAAGGGTCAGCCCAAATCAAAGCAAGCATGTTATTCTATAGGTTTTCCTCTCATGTTACTCACATCCTGTTGATAATTTGTTAACATTTAGGCATCACTGAACATAATCACCTCTAGAATGAAAACTTTAGCCGCATGTGGACGTGTGTTGGTTTGATGCCAAGCAGTGTATTCATTGACCTTCGCCCTTCTTTCTGGATGACGAGGGTACCAGTGGTCAGGGGCATCGTATTTAGTAGCAAGATACTTGAGAATTGCATCACTAGAAAAATGACAAATTCATTTCATTACGTACAACGTGAAAATGAGTTTTGCACTGAAAAGAATATATTTATTTATTTATATTAGTATTTTATTTATTTATTTATTTTCTCATTCATTGTTATTCTTACCTCTCTGTCAAAACAAAACCATTGTCAACCATAACTGGGACCTTTTGCATTGGATTTAGTTTGGTAAACTCGGAGGTCTGGTGCTCTCCTAAAGGAATGCAAAGTGTGATTTGGTGAGTAACCTGCTGCGTGCAACAGGCACTCTTTACCCAGGCTTGTTAACTCTTTTGATATGCCTAAAATTCTGATCTAGGCCTGGACGTGACGGCTATCAAGGACTTCATCAACCACTTTCTGCTTTAATAACGAAACAGAAAGCATATCAACATACTAATCGGGCGATGTATTATAACAACTGAACGTCTACTAACCTTTCAGTCGGCTAAATCTCAACCTCAGTACGAAATCTAGGGGAAAGTTCAGAGGTCACGTCCTGATCGTCCAAAATCCATATTCTCAAAACGGTACTTACTCCCTCGAATTTGTTATTGCAAATGGCTGGGTAGCAAGGGAACGTTTCTGAAGTGGATTTTCTTGACCTTGCATACCCCACGATTAGCAGTTTTAAACATACGGTAGCCTAACGTTACAACAACTTGCTGCAGTTTCACTCACCTTTTCGGAGTGCAACGAGTTTCACCGTATGTGGTATTTTTGTGTTGCGAAGGAATATCTGCACGGCTCTGCATGGCTGTGACAATAAATCAAGGTATACTTCTACTGCTTTTCTGCCAGCCATGTCAAGTTTTGCCAGACTAACCGAGACTAACGTGAGCGAAATGTTAGTTTAGTTCTTCCTGTCAACACGCTCGTAGCTGGACCTAAGAAGTCAGAACTAATCGAGTACCGATAATATGCATGAGCTCCCCTGCAGCTGCCAGTTGTGTAAAATGATATACACTGTAGGCCTAATATAATAGTTAAAACTAATAGCTGATTGGCAAAAACGTAAGGAAATATAGTAGGCCCAGGCTGCCTAATCAGAATGCAATTGGTCTAACAGAATAAATAGGGGTAAGCCCACATGTTTTAATCTTCAGTGCTGAAAGATGAATGTAACCATCAGTCCAAGCCAAAATATCATCAATAGTCAAAAGCATAAGATGTAATCTACAAATGAAATGTTTTAATAGGTCAAACCTTTGTGAAACGTTACCTTTATTGTCATTTGTCATATTGTCATGAAGGCTAAGAATATGGAGAATATGAAATATGAGAATATATGATTGCATTGTGTTACAGGCCTACATTTGTGACTGAAATATAATAACTGCATCTATGTTGAATGTGGTCTTGTTCTTTAAACAATCTTGTTTTTAAAAAATATAGAAATCATTATAAACATACAGAAAATATTTTAACTTAACACAAAGACAAGAGACAACACAGCCTCATCACCACTGTTTAAACTAAAGTTCACTCTTTTCTAGAAGGAAAAAAGAACCCTTTGTTGTATTTGATATGTCTGTTAGCAGATGATTTGAGTTAGTAAAATTACAACAATGAAATTATTCTTCTTATCTGTCTATGATCTTTCAGCATTAGCACCAAACAACAGGAGACGTTTGGTGATCAGGGGATCAGGAGACGTTTGGTCATCACTCTGCACTGTTTTCAAGTAAACACCACAGAGATGTATGTCGTGAATCCACTTGAAACAGGCTTGTATCGGTAAGAGTTCTCAAAGAGAGGTCGACAATAGCGTTGTTCCTGGTCCATCTGTGCCATCCACTTTGCTCATGATCCTCTTCTTACCCCGGGACTGGAACTCTGCATGAATCTCCAGAAAGGTTTTATTCTTCGTTTCTGGCACTATGAGGAATATATAGACGGCCACCATCACACAGACAACTAAGAACACGAGGAAGCAGTACTGCTTGAGCCCATTCTGAAAATGAAAATGTCAAAACACAACAGATTGACATGTAGAATCATCAATATCCTGACAGACATCATAAACCATGAATTAGTTATTGATGAATTATTTATTAGTTATCCCCACTTACCACAATGAATGGAAATGTCATACCAATTAGGAAAAAGCTCAACCAATTAACTGAGCCTCCAATTATGTAGGCAGCAGGGCGACCAGTTTGGGTGAAGAGTTCAGCAGCCAGTATGTTTGTGACACCACCTAGAAAAAGGAACATTAATACTTTTGTCCTTGGCAGCATAAAGCGAAAGCATTTGTGGCGGATTTAAGGTTAACGTAGTACACTTTTTTTGTGTTTGGAGGAAAAACTCGGAAAGTGTATTTTAGTGCATGACCACACCTGGTCCCAGGCCAAAGCTGAGGATGAAAGCAAAGACACAGATCATGCTG
>JASCQY010000293.1:3485758-3521573 GCA_030264315.1 Sardinella tawilis | reverse complement strand
GGTATGGCTCAGTTAATTAACTTGAGGGGAGATGGAAAATGAACATATTTCCACAAATGGTGGAGTGTTGCTTTAAGCCTTACGGGGCACAGTATCTTTAAGAGGTCTTATCCCCAGCATTGGTGGCTGTTGAGCTTGTGCGGGGGTGCTGGGGACCCTTACCTTCTGATCGGGCAGCACTGGGTTGCTCTGCAGGGGCTGCAGGTGACTGCTCAACAAGGACCCACTGGGACGGTCATGCTCACAAAAGATGGTGCCGTTCACATAGTGGAAGCGATCGCCGGGCATGAGTCGATTCCGGCAGGTAGCACAGGAGAAACACTGGAATAAACAGAGCAAGCATTGATGTTCCAGCCATGTAGTCATGCCAACATCAGTAAACACCAATGTAGTCTTGTCTTTCCTTTTCTATAAGAGGAGTACAGTTAGGCTCCGGTTTCTTTTGTGATGTGTGCATTTCGAGGCTCACCTTGAGGTGGTAGACATTACCCTGGGCCCTCATCACCATCTCGCTGGCAGGAATGGATTGGCCACAAGCACTGCATGCCCCTGTGTGTCCAAACAGTCTGTGAGGGAGCCCAAACACACACACACACACACACACACACACACACACACACGCACACACACGCGCACACACACACACGCACAAATAGACTTTCTGTGAGGTACTCCAGAGACATTACAACTTTCTGACAATCATATGCATGGAGAGTGTCTATTTGTTTAACCCATGGGTAAAATATTGAGACTGGTGTAGAACTATATTCCAACAACATAAACATTGGGCTTCACACCACGTGTAGTTCTATAAACCTGTGTGATGGTTGGCAATAGTAACTGCATAAACAAAAAAAAACCTGTTCTGACTCATGCGCTCTGAATAACACAGTCAAAGGTGTCCCTATTTTGTCGCCTGCTTATTCAAAAAGCAGTTGGAGTCTTCATGCAAGAATGCATGCGATTTTTAGCACTTTTATTTGCAATGTAAAACAGTTCATGGCCTTTTGCTGACAAACTGGATAGGTTAGATTTCTCTCAAACAATAAGAGCCCTACTGAGCAGAGTGCAAACTTTTCAGCTTCCCGTTGTAGCGCTTCTGAGCACTGTAGTATTTCACAGAGGCATACCGTGATCTGTAATCTGTACCCAATACCACACACAGTAGCAGAATGAAGAGTCATTTAAACCAATACCCCACAACCACAATATGGGCTTACTGGGCTACAACGGACTCAGAGCACCACAGTCTGTAAAGCCGACTACATGACACATGTTGTACTCTGAAGGATTATTAGGACTTTGTTTGTAAAGGAAACATTTTTGGAGACTCTGTGGACGCTAGCCTTAACTGTAGCTTTTTTTTAGCCCTATTAACTAGCTGCAGCTTTCTAGTCCTCTAAGTTAAGGTGGCTGGTTTCCTATTCCCCCCCCCCTCCACTTGAGGCTTGCATAAGGCCTAACACCAGAATCAACATTCACCGTTACCGCAGACCTTGAAGAAGTCTCACCTAATGTAGTCGCTTCTGCAAAGGATCATGCCGCCCTTGCTGTAGCAGGTGGTCCCAATCTCGCCCAGCTGGGCCTGGCAGCAGGAGCACTTGAGGCAGCGCGTGTGCCAGTACCTCTCCATGGAGAAGAGCAGGAAGCGATCGGCTATCCGGCCCCCGCAGCCCGCACACGACCGGGGGGGAGACCCACCACCAGGCACCTGGCTGTTCACCATGGCAGAGCTGTGGAATCAATCACAGGGCTATTACAGCAAACACCACAGTCCAACTCACGCCGCTTTTCTAAGCTATTTATAACCTCCAGGTAGCATCTCTGCTGCTGTGAGATCTGCTTGCTTCCAGTATGTTTTATTGCAAAGGCACACAGGCACATTTTGGCCATTAAAAGCATGTAGCACATATGGGGGAAAATGATGTACATGAAAAATGACAGCAATGCATATCAAAGGAGCCAGATGTTTGACCACTTTGCAAATCTATAGGCAAGCAACATTGACCATTATGATTTTGACACACTGTCAAGGTCATCTTAGTGGTTCATTACCATACCCACATCACCACCTTGTTCATACCCAACAATTGTTGACAGGAAGTGAAAACAGAAGTTCCTCATTGCCTCTTTTGCCCATTATATGTGCTGTTCTAATGTCCTTAAAAGCCTCGGAATCGAACATCAGATGAATCTCTTCTGTAATCGCCATCACAGAAATCACTGGGAATGTTCTCTAAATTGCCGTCTACTGACTTGACAAAGGTAGTGAGGGAAAGAAAAAGCTTTTGGGAAAGGGGGGGGGGGTGTAAGTGAGGACCCACACTCTTCATGTCTTCCATTAGTAGTCAGCCAGGACTGAAATCATCCAGATTAATGGGTGTCAGCCCACCCTAATTGTCCTCTTAAAAACCCCTCTTGTGTGACTAATGCACTGGAGAACCTGGGCACTGGCATAATGCTTTAACCATCCAATCGACTACTTTTATAAAAAAAAAATACCAGTGTATGTTGCAATGGTTGTTGAGGAAATGATACACACATGGAACATTAATCCAATAAATTCCATCACTTTACACTGTGGTTAAGGATACATTTAGATGATCAATGCAGTATCTCTTTAAAAACAAAAAAAGCAAGTTTACTAACGTTGCCAGCTCCACAAATGCACCTGCAGTTCATTCAACACAGGATCTTTGAAAAACTTGAAAACCTTGGATCATGTTTGTTGAAATTTCCAGTGTAATTAACTTCAGTTAAGAACGTTAAGGACATTAAAGATGTTTAGAAGGTGAATATAGGTAGCCTATAGCCGATACCTTGGATCAATGCTCAACCTAAGCCTTCATTACAATGTACAGCAGATGGACATCACCTAAAGCTGATCACGAAGCTGACAGAGGGTTTAATGCTGATGGTCTCAGATTTGTCATTCAAGAAAGACTTAAACGAAACCGGGCAAACGAAAGACGGATATGCGTAACAAACGTATAGTAGTCTGCATATCCAAATTGAGCATCTAAGCATCTGAAACTAGTTTAAAATCCTTTAGAAAATAAGATCTTTCATGAACAATCAAGATCTGATCACTGCATTATCAGTAGCTGTAACTGACTTTCAAAACCAGACTTGAACTTGAGTTAACACTTGCAATCACATTCTGCACAAATGGGTCCTCGCATCTTTCTACCCCTGCATTCGTGAGCATAATACTCCTTTTCAACTTTTGTCATTATAAAAAAAACTGTGTAGCCTACTCAAACAGCCAGCAGTAACGTTACTGCTGTTTAAAGGAGAAAATGGTCCACAATGGTGTGGAGGCCTAGAGGCAACGTTTTTCAACCAGGTAAGTAAAACCATCTCACCTTGAAGTTCTTCGTTTGGACACCGTGATGAACTTTTCGACGTGTCGTTGTTCCTAATCCAAATGGCAATGCACAAATTTCAAGAGAGAAGAACCTTCAACAAACTTCTGTGTCGAAAACGATAAGTCCCCTCAAACGACAGAAAAAGCGAAAAAATAATTAGCTTATCGTTAATGAACCCGCCTGTGATACGCAAAGCAAACTAATGATAACCTGCATAGACACACGCTCACTGTAACCACTGGTCAACATCAAGCGCGGCAGAGACATCTGGGCGACATCACATAAGTTTACGCACGGCTCTCCAGAGTGGCGGTGAAAGCTAAATTATTTCAAAAAGGGAGTAGGAAGGATTTTAAATGGCTTCTCAGTGACGTTGTCGAGATTCATCCATTGCAGCCATTGAACGCTCAGGAGGAGTGGCACTTGACAGGATGATCGATGTACAAGGGTGGAATTATTGACTAATCGCGCCCCCATCACAATTTGGAAGGTATTACTTGCCAAAATTAATTCTCCGTGACAACAATTTAATTATTTGCGTATTCTGCTCCTGGTGGCGAGACAGTAGTAGGCCTATGTATCTATCTATCTATGCCCCCTACTATGATTTAAATTCAACTTTCAAATTACATAGCCTAACTGCATTAAAGCGAGAATCAAGCATTTATTCATCTCTCACCATAACTGATATGCATGCATTGCATAGGTTGCATTTAGCCTATGTATGTCTTGTGGATTACTCTTAAATTTCAGTTGCTGCTATTCTTTGAATTGAGATAGCAAATATGATCTTGAATTGCTATTCAAATGTGAATTAAAATAAGGGATATGTAATGTAATCTAATTCGGTTCCAAAGCAGTTCCTGATTTGAATGAAAATGAATTCTAAAATTCTGAAATGTAGCCCACATCAGCCTGATGTGGACCTGCTGTATTTTTCTATTACTTATTTATTTGGCCATATCTTCATAAAGATATATGGATGCACTATACATCACAAGTCTTGCCTGAAAAGCTGTACTGCTGCTCTGCAACCTGCTCGCAAAGCCTTACCCAAACAAATTGATATTTTGTTACAGATCACCAGAAGTCAGTACTCTATTTTACCAGCAGGGGGGAGTCAACTCTTGTTCTTTGTTCAATGTCTCTGGGCTCCAAAAGGTGTTTTACTCCCTCTTTTTCATACAGTACAATAATATAGCCTTTTACATCTTTATTTATTTTGTTTAAAATATATAGGCCTATATTTCCATATAGTCCCTTTGTCAACATCTTCTCTTCACATTCACACAAGTCAAAAGAAAAATTAAGGTGCATAGGCTAAATATTTGACGTTGAAATTGAAATCCAGTCTCCATAACCGGTTTCTCCCTCTTCTTCTTCTTCCTCTTTTTTTGACCTGTAAGTCAAACTTACAGGCCCACAACCCCACTTTTGAGGAAAAAAATTGAGGATTGTCAAACAGTATGAGGCAAGTTCACACTAATACTCCTGAACTAAATATACTTAGGCTACAGTATGTGTTATGCATGCAACAACAATGAATGCATCAGCATCTGACCGCATTGTCAGTCGGTTTATAACTATTGTGTGCATTAAATTTAAATGACTAGGGTGGTGGGTATTATTAATTATGTTGTGACAACATACAATATTTTTCACCAACACCTGTGCAAGTTTTGGTCACTGCAGTCATATTATTACTGTTTTAGTGCTATATTACTGTTGACACTGTCACTTGTCACTTTGAATTATCGACATTTGTTTTATGACTCAGGTGTTGGTGTGCGTTCTGGTTGTTTGTGTGAAACCCAAGTTCCTGTGCTGCCCCTCATTCTATTCTCCTAGGCCTCGGTCAGTCTCTGACATATATCCTGTTTCTCTGTCAAGTTAATGCTGAAAGTCGCAGTTCCATGTGAGATCAGGCAACACCTGGGGCTTCCTGTCTTGTTCACCAGGCGCTGCACGCCTCAGCACCACAGGAGTGCAGTGAGACAAAGATGAAATTGTCCAAAAACACAGAGCTATATGCACACGTGGCCACACAGCCTAGCATATATCTTCACCAGGGCAGGCGGTTGTGGTGAGAAATGGCATGTTGACCCATTTATGTTTTTCCCAAAAAGGGAAAGCAAAGGAGATTTACATGATGATGGTTTCCGTCCACATTGACCACTACAGAACTGTAATAACTAGTGGCGCTGCAAAAATATGCCAAGATATATGTTGGATTTTTGGCATATTTGTTCACCGTTGTTATCACTATTGCCATGACTGTCTTAAGAAATGCTGTTTGTCCCAGTTTGTCAGTCTTGGTGTTGTCAAGGGACACCAGACAATGTGTACAACAGCTCTGAGGAAGGCACCAACTGTCAGATTCAACCACTTAAATCCCTCTTTGCAAATACAGGAGGCCTCACATTTCAGGGAAATGAGGCACACTTTAAATACAACAGGAAGACCAGTTTATACCAGTGACGATGATGGCGGCCTTGGTGGGTAGCACTGGTGTAACCATGGGGACAGTGGAATTCTTGCGGTTCATGGAAGTAGAAGGCAACCTTGTGCATGATTTTCACTATTGTTTACATAAAAGAGACAGGACAAAGACATGCAAGAGAGCCTGAATGATATGCAGTCCAGTACTCAGTATGTGTGATTACTTTGACTATGCCCCTTGTCGTTTCGCATGTCGTTTTGACTCTTTTCGGCGACAAAAGCAACAAAAGATTATGGATTTGATGTTCTGAAGTGTCATTGTGCTATAAGTGCAAAGATCTCATTGTTTTGCAGAGTGCAGGTTTTAGGCAGTTGTTGTTGAGAACGCTCTCCATGTCACCTAACCACAGAAAGTGATGGCACAGCACCGACACAGCCAGGGCTGCCCACCAAGTCATACAGTGATGATGCCACATGCGGTCAAATAGGCTACCCAAGCACTCAGCTATCTGCAAGCAGGATTGGGAATTTTGGGAGCTTGGGGTGTGGGGTGTTGTCCAGGACCAGGGGAGCAGGGCAGCGTGTGGAATTTGGGAGGTGTTTGCAATATTTGCGCTGGAGAGCCCGGCTGTGTGTTCAGAGGCTGAACTCTGGTCCACTGGTGTCCGACTGTGGCCACGCCAGTGACTTAGCCAGATACTGATGTGCTAGATGGTACTTGTTGCCCTCCGTGAGGCAAACTACCATTGACTGTGGCCTTTATATTTAGGCCATGAAGAGTTTGCCCTTATTTGTACGCTGAATTCATACATACATACATGAAATACATATTACAGTAATATAAGTTCATATTAATTGTATTCATAAATTAAAAAGCAGAGATCAGTTTTATATATGTTTTAATGTGATGTGTCATCAACATCAAGTCACAATTTATTACAAAACTTAACAGTCATAAGTCATAAATACGCTCAAAAAAAAAAAATCCTCACTCCAGGAAGAGAGACTGTAAAGAATCAGAATTTAGAGTCAGATCCCAAACACGCCCCGAAAAATGAAGCGATTTCCAAATATTGTCACTCCACTGAATGAAGTTTGTATATGTACATGTAAAGCTGTCACAAAACACACACAGACTATTTCTGCTTCTCGTTAAACTTGTCTTTCATCCCTTTTCAATCTCTGTCTTCACTCTGTCACTGACGCACACAAACACAAACACAAACACACGTATATGCTGTACTCACACTCTCACAGCAGAAGGCAGTGCAGTGCCAACAATGGTCGATAATTAGAGGACTAATACGTGAGACGGACAGAAACACTTTAAATTGAGTCTGAATATTTATGAATCTCCAGTGCCGTGGTGTATTCCAAGTAATTATCAGCATTACCTTACAAATGCATATTTGAGACGCAAATCACCTGAAAAACACCGCAGCAGAGATTCACTCAGAAAAGGGGATTTTAGTGCACTTCATTACCCATGCAAGCTGATGGGAAGTCTACAAATACTTAAATATTCTGCCTTTCCTCCAGCGTTGGGAGAACTCAGAAATGAAGACCAATAAATTAGAGGAGGGTCAGACCAAAAGAAACAACAGTAATAAGCAAGTAACAAACACATTTGATAAAGCGTGTGTCATTCATTACTTTAGTTCAACAGCAATGTGTTGAGCTACATGTTTGCAGGCTTTGTCTGTGAGGTGTCAGCACTTAGTCGTCCAGTGCAGAGCCCAGCTAGGAAAGATAGAATTCCTCGTGGCGAACATTCCACAAGAGGCAAGAGAGGATGGAGGAACTTCCAAATGGTAGGAAACATAAAGTGCAACTTAAGCAAATCATCTAAACACATTACCGAAGGTTAGCTTAGTCAGGGAAGGAGGGAGTGTTCAGAGCAGGTGTGGGAGCAGGGCTCATCCTGACACTAGATGAAGCCCAGTGCTCTCTGTTAAGTCTGTTGAGAAGCAATTGCCCACACAAGAGGCAGCGTCTCCTTCGTCGGTGGTCTGGTGCACGATGGTGAACCTTCAGGTCATACATCAGTCTCAGAGAGAGAGGGGTGAGCCTGGCTCCTTGCTCATTCCAGGATTGGGCCGGGGGTTGGGTGGTTGGAGGGGGGCTGGGGCTGGGATGGGGGTAGGGGGTGGCACGGATGCAAGATAGCCTGGATAGACTGGCAGTTACTCCAGGGATGGCGATCCCTGGAAGGTGTGTATGTCGTTGTGGAGGCTGACCAAAGGCCCAGCCCGGTCGTCGCTGCCGTTGGCAGATGGGCAGCTGCCACGGCTGCAGCGGCACCGTTGGACCCACATGACGCTCCGGGTGATGCTCTCACCATCTGGGCACTGGAAGCGCAGGCGGACGGTGCGGCTTTGCGAGGGACGGCAGCAGCGGCCATCCACACAGGAGCCACAGGTACGCGGCCGGTAACGCCGGGTTGTGGTGCATCCGGCAACTGTGATACTCACTGGCTCCCGAGGTCGCACAGCGCGTCTGCACTTTTTTCCTTTCTAGAACAAAAAGCATACGACACAAACAATAAGTTAACAAATAACTCCTTATATTCTTAACAATCACCATCCAGAAGTTGGGATAAACAATGTTGTAATGCTGTCTCGATTCCTCATGTGAGGTCATAGATGTGGGATGACAAGAGGAAAAGAGGGAAAGCTCTTAGTAAGCAGTTCACAGGGAGTTCACCGTGTTCTTACCTTGACGGCAGCAGTAACACCACACTCCCGAATCTGGCAAAACCGTGTCTCTTTGACCAGACGACACTCAGGGTTTTCATTGGTGACTCGGCTGGAGACGCCAAAGCCACATGTGGCTGAGCACTCTGACCAGTCAGTGGTCTGTGGGAAACAGGACGTCTGGGGGACTATCAAACGAGACACAGGGAGGGACAGCCACTCTGGGAGAAGACAATCATGAGAAATACATCAGTTAAAGGAACATATTAAACCATTAAACAATTTACAACTGTCTGAAATATAAAACTATAAATAAATATAAAACGATAAATTCAAAACATTGGTTTAATGCTACTCAGCCACAAAACAAGGTCGAGGGCTTAAAGGTCAGACTAAAAGTAATCATGTAATGTAATATAATGTAATATATTGTAATATTTTCTATGTTCATTATTCATTTATTGCTACACCCAGGGCATATGGTATGACGTAAGTGTGTCTTCCCTACCCTGAAAGGAGAGGCCGTTGTTTGAGTGTTGCTGTGTCGGGAGGTGCTTGCTGATGTGGTTCGTGGGCAGGGACGTATGCTCGGGCTCCCGCGGCTCCTCGCTGATGTGGTTGCTGTCGTCGCACACCCACTCCTGGCAGCAGCGGCCGGGCAGCGTGGCCAGCCGAGGGCTGGCACAGCGCCAGTCAGGCAGCGGCACCTGGTGAGGGCACAGAGGCATGCAGCCCACCACGCCGTCCATGCAGCTGCACTGGTGCTGACAGCTGGGCTGGAAGTCCTCGCCGTGCTGGTAGACGCGCCCGCCGAACTCACATGGTCGACCCTGGGCCTGGGCTAACGGGCAGAAAACAGAGGTCAAAGGTGAAAGGTCGCATTAAAAAACATGCCTCCCTCTCCAATACCGTGCCTCCTCTCACACTATGCACAAAGAGCCCATTCTAACTGCCCCCCTCCCACCTTCCTCTGGCATCCCTCCTTCTCTCACCTCTGCATAGGCCGCGTTCGGGGTCGCCCCCGGCCCCCAGGTGGCAGTGCAGGCCCTTGATGTGGTCACAGGGCAGGTCGGGGCCGCAGTCCTGGTTGAACTGCTGAGCGCACACCCGGCAGCCGCAGCCACAGGAGTCCGTCACCCAGCTCACGCCCACCGGGCAGGACGGCGGGGAGGGCAGGCAGGAACATTGAGCAGGGCAACCGCCCTCCACCTACGAGCAGGGACCACGCCACAAGTTACTTCACTCTGACGACGGCCAACATAAAGCCACACCGGCTCGGGATGACTGACTCATTCACTGATATCATTCCACCAGCAGGACATCTGAAAGCACTGAACTCTCTGACCTTGAAGTAAATTTAAGTAGATAACCATTACACACATTTTCTTTTACTCGTTTATGTTACAAGCTGTTTATTTCAAACGAATACGAAAAATGAATGAACTCTTAAGCACGATGTGATAGAAAACCTATGAAAAATAATGATAATAAACAATCTTATTTATACTTTATACTTTGGTGTCACGATCTGAACAGGTCATTTAAAGAAACAGAAAGGGCTTAATGACTTAAAGACTTTGCCACCCTCAGTACAAAAAGACTATAATGAAATGCATCCTGCTGCAACTCACTATCATCATGGGGAAACGTGTCACGAATAGACAAGCACTGAGTGTGAAACTCACCACCAGCGTTGAGCCGCAACACATCAAGAAAGCGATGATGAGTGTCTTCCTCATTGGATTCTCCATGGAAAACATTCCTCTGTTTGCTTGATGCCGGAAGAAAAATAATAATAAATTTCCAGAAGTTATGTAGAGATCCAAGTGATAAGCTTTCTTGTGAACCGATATGTTGAAGAAAAAAAAAATCCGCAGCAATTCTCAGCAGTTTTACTAATGCTCTTATATCCCTCAAAAAAAATCTCAGAAAAAAAACCCTTCTCAACAATAAGCTAACAGTGTCATTTCACTGTGCGTCTGCACCTATTTTTTCGTCTATCAGTATGTGAGTGCCAGAGCCGGTCGGGAGTCTTGAGGGAGTGCACTGAGATGTGCACCAGTCAGCTTCTCTCTCTCTCTCGCTCTCTCTCAGTCTGTGTGGCTTCTCCCCGCTCCACAAGCTGAGCTCTCAGTGCCACCCAGCTCCTGTGAGATTGGCTGAGAGAATCTCCCGGCCAGCACCTCACCTTATAGAGGCTCTCAGACCCCCACCGCCACCACACACACACACACACACACTCTGTGACATCACCACACCTCTCAGGAGGAAGAAGGGAAGGCAGGGTGCCGTGCTGGAGGAAATGGCTGATGAATTACAACCTGTCTCTGGACCACAGTGACAACAACATGCGCAAAGTTGCATTGCTGTTTTACTCAGTGGCAATTTTGTTTGTGAATCAATGTGAGCAGGGCAGCTACCACAGCGGAGTTGGCGAACAGACAATATAAGCATCAGGTTTTCATGTGGATTATGTGAACAAGCAATTCTGGAGGATGGTTGAACATAATATAAGGTGGTGCACAACATAACAATTGAAGGTTTCGGCTATGTAGTAAAACGTATGAGGGAAACCCCAGTCTGAGTAAGGCATTTTTATGCTAGGAAGTAGTGATGCAAACAATGCACAGAGGAAATCCCTGCAAACAACACATCGACGCAAATGAGAGTGTACATGAATGCGCGCACAGACACACATACACAAACACACACACACACACACTCTCTCTCTCTCTCTCACACACACACACATTTTACCTCCTATCCAGAAACACCTTCTGCTTCAGACACTTCCTGGTGAGTACCAGTGTTGCCTGAAATCTTTCCTAACAGTCACATTCCAGGAAACCCAGGCTGTTCACGCAGGTTCCCATGTTTTCATAGGAAAAACTAAACATTCTCTTTGTCATCCCATAAGAACATGAAAAGTGTTTTTGTTCCTGGTCAGGAAGCCCTCGCATTAGGCCTTGGCTAGCAGTTATGAAACACATAACAGGAAAAGGAATTTAGCACTTTTCATGAGGCTGGTGTTCACATATACAGACGGACCTAATATGTCTAGTTTTGCCTTTTACTGTCTACTGTATTGAGAGTCTGGACTACAGCTATTTTTAATAGGAGACCAAAATGTTGTTGTTCAGCAGAATTACTATATTGAGGGTGTACAAAAATACCCTGTGCATGGGGCAAAATGGGGATTAATGTGAGATGCATTCTTGCAAAGAAAAGTTGAGATTACAGGTGTTACTGACATGCTATGTGTTGCTCCAGACCGTTTAACAACTCCTACATACTTCAAGAACACATTTCTTGAAGATGGACCTATAAAGCTTATCTCAAGGCTGTAAAGGTGTAAAAAATGATGAAGAGGTTCTGCACACACACAAACACACACACACACACACACACACACACACACACACACACACACACACACAAGCATACACACAGGACACACACCCGCAAATGACTTTACATAAGCATGCAGACAGAAAGTAGGATAAGATCGGCCGCAGTCTTGGAGATGTTTGGGAGCAGCCGGAGCACCTAGTCTTGGAAGGGGCGGAGGTAAAGAGAAGGAGGGCACACAGTCGGGATTCTTGGGATTCCTGGCCCACAAAGGCAGGATGTGTGCGCTGGCCATCTCACATTGAGCCCTGATGAGGAGGGGTGGGGTGGGGTGGGGGGGCTGCTATTGGCAAACGTCCGTCTGGCTCATTCCCAGCCATTGTTTGTCAGTCAGGCAAACATTTCCAGGAGAGTGTGTGTCTATGTGTGTGTGTGTGTGTGTGTAAAGGGTGGGGTGGGGGGGGGGGGTGGGGGTCTGGAGGTAACTATGAAGTAAGGTTATAGCCTATGGTTTCCCACTACAAGCTGTGTTGGAGACTGGAATTGCCTTAATGAGAATCCCCAGCCCATAAGATGAACCACATGCCAAATGGATCTTTGGTATGACAACTCCCATTAATCTTTAATCTTACACGCGCATGTATGAATGATGTGATGGTAAAGTGCCCTGACTTCAATACTGTCCAGTCTTGACCATTTTCGGTGTGTGTGTGACTGGCTGTTTTTTGATCCTGCAAACAAAAATACAAACATTCAGAAACTTCAAGCTAAAACTACAGAATTCAGATTTTAGGCATGTCCTCAGAGAGAGAGAGAGAGAGAGAGAGAGAGAGAGAGAGAGAGAGAATGTGCATAAATGAGAATGTGAATAAACAGACATTGTTCACCTTTGTAGTCTTCATGGTTAATCAAATTAATTTAATTCATTCGCCAGACTTTCTCACAGCAAGACTGCACAAGTGCCTGCCACTTTAATGACTTGCTTATGGAGATTGAGTCAGTGCTGGGCTTTGAGAGGAATGTTGTTTGTATTTTTGGCATGACAACTCGAAGGGGCAGCAACATGTTTTGCATCAAATAATGAATTAGTTCAGTGTCTGTGCTGAGGCATGGCTAGGATGAGAGATGTGACTGTTGACTAGGGCAAACAAATATACACAGCACATCAACTGATACATCAACTGATTCATATTTAGAAGCTTAATCTTGATTTCCTATCAGCAGACAGGCAGGCCTTTATGTTGCAGTCTCACACATACAGTATAAATCACGTCATTCTGCACATCACCTTGTGTGCAGACCCAAATGAAACCGTGTACTATGCAAATAGAGCACAGGGTATCATACATCATTTCGATGTACGTCATCGACCGACCTGTACGTCCTACGATACAAAGCCTGCAATCCATTGGAAGATGTTGCCGTCATGACCACAATGACGGCACGACTCGGGTAAATATTTATGCTCTGGTATCTTAAGTCCTTTGTTATACATAGTAACGTTATTTAAAATACAGTACACAGAGAGTAGGCCTATGACGTCTGTTCCATGTAGGCCCTAGCTCATTTGGCTGTTCCCTCGGCTGGCTACGTGTGCTACACACCATGCCAACATTTTGACGAGCAGCTCATCAAGTGCTTCTCACTTTGGCAGTGGAGGGACGATGAGAAGTGAATGGAATGTGTGGTTAGTCTACGTTTGTTTTTTCCTCTGTAGTGCGATGGAAGGGAAGCTGAGTATCAAGGACCGATTCAACAGGAGTTCGGCAGTGGGCCAAGGCAGGCTGACGTGTGTGGCTAGTCCATCTTCTCATAGTCAGGTCATATAGACCTGTGAAATCGCTGAATGTTCACCAAGATGTTTGACGGAGATGATGAACAGTCCAGCAGCAAAAATACAAAACGTAAATACTGTATTTATGTTGTTGCCGGCTAGACTATCCCTCTGATGCATTCCATTCATACAGGACAATCTCCATTTCAGCTGATGGTTGTTGGTGGTGGCCAAACCAGTCACACCACCATGATGGAGCAGTCAGTGTGTGTGTTTGTGTGTGTGTGAGGTGAGTGTGGAATCAGCTGCGTCTCTCTCACGCAGCTCCTTGGAGGTCAGAGAGCAGACGCATTCCTCATACGGCTGTCTCAGAGCACTCAACATCAACAGGCACCCCGCGAAACATGTGGCTGTTATGTACCATGTACTGTATGTACACAGCAGGTTGCGTGAGTGAGGTGCTGGTGGTTGTAGCGGCGGTGGGGGTGTCGGCACACGTGCGTGCATGTGGCAGGCTGGAAGACACCAGGCTCAGTGAGAGCGCAGCTTTCAGGGAAGGCTAAAATCAATGGAAGGGGTAAAGCCCGGCTTGGCTTTAACACACTGAAAATACACTGAAATCATCTGCATTAGTAAGTAGCCTGGCTAACACCAGCCTAAATCTCAAGTGAGATTTAGTCTGGGGACCACCTATACATTTTCTGGTAGGGGACTTCTGGTAGGGTTCCGTTTGTTCAGAAGTTCGCGCATGTTCTTGCCGACTCTCTCCCCGTTCTGTGATTGGTTCCCAAATCCATGCGAAAATTTCAGCCATGTGGTCTCCAGGCTGCCGTGCAGTTCGGAACAAGCGCGCAAGGCAGCATGGGTATTCCCAGGCTACTGCATTAGAATGTCTCATAGTTTTGAATAAAGGCCAATTAGGCCAATATACTTTATGTTCTACCAATGCTGTACAAAAGTTGTATACATGTATACAACATTGTTTTTGTTAAGTTTCTTTTTGCTTTTGGTAAGTTTCTTTTAATTTCATCATTATTGCATTATTATTATTTGATTTGATTTGTATTGATAAATATATCGTACATATGTATGATTCCTATGTCAGTGCATTGCTGAAAAAGAGCTAAAAGCTCAGCTTCAAATTCCCCTGAATAAAGAATGGTTGATGATGTATGCTGTATATAATACTTTTTCCCTTTTTTCACACTGGACATCAACGGTCTATGGCATATAGGCCTCACAGGCATTCCAAAAATCTTTCACCAGGCCTAAGCAATCCACGATCAGCCCCATACTGATGCAGTAATGCAGGTGTATCGATGACTCGTGCAGGGAGCCACAATAGGACTCATTTAAACGGCTCCAACTCACTGGGAGCAAAGTGCAGTGGTGGGAAAGCATGGCGGCTACATTCCAGCACTCACCTTAATAGAAGTGATGAAAGCAACACGAGAGACCCCCTCCTACCGTGGGGCCAATAACCCGCCTATTGTGCGCGAGCCGTGGGCAGGTGTGCTGGCCTGGGGGAGGTACAGTGTACATCGCACACCCTCTAATATGTCACGCTCCACATTCACAAAGCTCATATTAAAACTGGTGCAGAGGGACAGGCATGTCAGTGAATACTTCAGCCATGATAGCATGCATGCATGTGTGTGTGTGTGTATGTGTGTGTGTGAGTGTGTATACACATGTTCACGCACCATGGAACATCTGTCTCTCTTCTGGGTCCTAAAACAATGGTGAGCGAAAGAAATGATGCCAAGAAGTGAGCCATGTTAATAACCTGACTGTCCACACAAAACCCTGAGTCAAATGAGAACCTTCATCGCCTCATATTTCACAGCTTATTTCTGTGGTTCCACATCCACAGCAACAGTGCCAGCCGTCTACAACGAGAAATTTTTACTGAGTCGCCAGATAAGAAGGGAAAATAAAACAGAGCCTTGATTAACTTGCTTATCAAAAGCCACACTGTGAAGTGTATGACTAGGAAAAAAAAAAAAAAGACTGAAGAAAACCGATCCAGTAAACAGACCATTGGCACCCTATCCACAGGTGAATTTGAGGTTGCACCTCATGCAGCACACAGCAGCCCAGGAACATACACAAATAAGAGAAATAACATTTCTCTCCCTCTTTTTTAAAAAAAAAAAAAAAGTGTTGGAGCTGCCTCTACAGAGGGCTTCACTCACACAGGACGTTCTGTTAGCGGAGAAGCAAGGAGGTGGGCGCCTGTGTGGCTCCACTACAGAGCCCTGCCTGTGATTTCACAGGGAAAATGTTATCTCAGAAAGTTCCAGAATTATCCCATGGGGGAAAGTGACACAAACAAAATATAGTCCTACACACACTGGCGTGACTGTATGGGGGCAACACTGAAAAGCTTGCCTGTGGACGTTGCACTGGCTTCTCGGCCATGGTCCCTATCAGAAATGTGGGGATGCAGAGATTTGTGGTGCTATGCTGAATTTGATGGGGAATAATATTTCAGTATCTAAAAAAAGACCCCTATCCCCTAAAAAAAAAAAAAATTATAATAATAAAAAAATGCAGAGCCTTGTGAAACAGGAACTCTTGGCCATGGAGATTCTTGTCGCAGCAGTTTTTGAGATTCCTGGCATAAAGTGTTTAATCTATCTAATTACACTCGCATTGCCTGAATCTTGAGGGCAGTTTCATTTGTTTGCTTTGCAAAAAAAAAAAAAAAAAAAAAAATTCTGCAAAAGCCCCAAACCTTCCACCCAAGCCTCATGCCGCCTCAAATTAAGCAAGTTGGTCGGCACCGGTTCTCACTTTTTCCCTGAGTCATTCCTGATCAAAAGGCGGCTTTATGCTTCAGTGAGGTCTTACACTTGGGAAATCGTACCTGTAATTGGGTCAAACCAGTTAAAGATTGCGCTTAAACACACTGCAACATTTGAAGCAAAGAGCACTGGTTGTGAGCACTGTGGTCTTCAGCTGAGGGGTAGACTTGACAGCATGTCAAAGTCGTCACTCAACATTCTACAACCCGATTAACTGTCTGTAAATGTCATTGACACTTTTTAACATGCATCTTGACGTACGACTCCCGACAGATGACGAGGGCCTCTAACACTGGTCAAACAAACAGGTCTCAGCTGTCTGGGGTTTATAGGGCCCGCATTAACGTGTGGCCATCTGTTGCTATGGTCGAACACATCCTTTGGGAGGTCTCTCTGGAAATCTCTACTCGTTCCGGATGCTCTCTGCGCTTTCCTGCGACGATGACAGTTTACTCTCTGTTTTGGAAAAAGGGTGGGGCGTTTTCTCTCTCTCTCTCTCTCTCTCTCTCTCTCTCTCTCTCTCTGTCTCACTCTCTCTCTGTTTTTTTTTTTTTTTTTGCTTTTTTCCCCATTTGAGTTGCACACTGTGTGGCTCGTTTGGATGTCCTCTGGCATTCCGACAGGACCTGGGTGTGAGAACTGACTTTTCCTCAGCTAACACAGCTGGCTGGCGGAGCAAGAACTCTGGGCCAGAGAGGAAACAGCCAGCAACGGGAGGGAATCCTGTAGGATTACGAGCCAGAGGGCAGTCTCTCACAGTGCCATCATAGCTCAGCGAACAAGAAAAGCAAAACCCAAAATTTTAGAATCCCTCAACCCTGCATGCAATTACCATGTCTACCCCATACCAATGTCACACCTATTGCACTGTTGAGTGCTGAATTCACAGCTACAAGGGTGCAAGTGACGTGACAGTGACAACATTAAGATATAAACATATTAAAACGTAAACATATATTTAAACATAAATGTATATATATTTTTTTGATAACTTAGCAGTCATGTAGCAGTTCCTAAATACATACAGCTCCAACTCAAAACTGGAATGATGTGAAAGTGCTTGATGTTTTTTATGGAAATGTGTTTACATCCTTTTGCTATTTATATAAAACGATAAAACCATCAGCATGGAATGGTCACCATCATGTGACTGGCAGGTCCTCACTTTATCATTTTCACTGCTTGTTGCTTGGCTTCACGACTCGGTGGTGGTGCAGTGGGCTCCAAGCAAGCGGCCTCAGGCCCTGACTCTACTGCACTCTCCAAGTCCGCCCACTGCAGCTTTCTGGTGCTGGCAGGACTGTGGAAATCTGGTGCTGTGATCTGGCTCTGTTGAAGCATTGCTTCTGCACTCATCCTGGTGCTCGAGTTGTCTGTATCAGACTCTAAGTATGTTGTATGTATTAGGTTAGACAGAGGGGAAAATTGAAATGTACAAAATGTCCGTTACTGGAAAAAAAACAACAATCCTTATGACATGTACAGTAAAATACGTGCATGGCAACAAATCTATACAATCTATACAGTGACAATGGCATTATTGCGAAAATGATTGTAGACGGTAGAAAGTGGAAAGCACTGAATTTACAGGATTCCTCTAATAAGAGCTCAGATCTCTCTCTCTCTCTCTCTCTCTCTCTCTCTTGTAGATGAGATAAGAGCATGTACATGTAAAGTTGAAAGCGGAGTCCCAGAATTTTACTTTAATTCTTTTAAAATCGGGCATTATGTTACTTGTAAAGTGACAATAAAGTTGAATCTAATCTAATTATGACACAGCCTACTGATGTTAAGCTCACCTGTCTTGTCAGCGTGACATTCCTCTGGCTGGAGTGGTTGAGGTGTTGAGGGAATAACACTGCCTGGTCCTTCATCCTCATCTCTATCAAGGAGCTAGAACACAGAACACACACTGGGTGCTAATAGTGCAGCGGCTCAAAAGGAATTGCATTCACGTGTTGGACAGCACACTTACATGGAATGGGCTTTGAAAATCCGGATATGAACTGTGCTTGGATGACTGTTTAAGAATACTCCTGCTTTGGGATACTAATGGGCTGCTCTGCTGCTGAGGGGATGTCTTTCCGGCAGTACCTTCCATTCATTGTTACATTGCAGGTCACACACACACGCACACACACACACACACACACACACACACACACATGCATACAACAGCTGACTTAGTATTTTATATTGTGGAATTTCAGTAAAATATCTGATATCATGGCATCCTGTCACTATGGAGATGTAGCTTGAAATCTAACCTTTCAAGATTGGATTCCTTTGGTGGGGCACTACAGCCTGAGGAATGGCACTGAGGCTAAAGTGCCGTGCATGCTGTGGGGAGAGGGGTGCAGCAGCGCCCTCCGCAGGAATAGCTTTGTCCTTGTTTGTCTCTTGGTTGTTTGAGAGGTTATATTTTTTCCACAGGTAAGACTGTGCTCTGAGATTTTGCCAGTCAACACCCTCCTCAACGTTCTTTATCAAATTAGAAACCACAGAATAAACATGAACGAAAAAAAAAAAAAAAATCGGAATCCAAAAGCTTATTAACAAGGAACCTACTCAAGCCATGTACCTTGTAGTCCAGTTTGTAGATAATTTGAACATCACCAGGCACTTTCTTCTGCCTCTTCTCTTTGCTGTCATGGAAGACCACAGGCTTATTTCTGAGCATAAGCAGGCCTTTGTCTTTGGTTCTGTAAGGTGTTGAACTGGGCCTATGCTTGGCTGCGCCTGCCTTTGGGGCTTGCATGTCAGACGGCGAGGAGGGCTGGGACTCTGCCGTGGCCTGCCAGGAGCCAGCTGTGTGTCCAAGGACACTGAATTGCTCTGGTGAAGCTGAGGCCATCAGCGGCGAGATTGAAGGGGGAAAAGCCAGCTGGAACCGCACCCTCTTTTTCACGCCGGTTGTTTTCTTCCTAATCTAGGTGGACAGAAAATGTTTTAAGAGCACATGCCCTTGTATGGTTCTGTCTACGGTATTTTTTTGTGCGATTTTCTCTGTTTTATTTTTTTTTTCATTGGAAAAAAAGACAAAAAAATGACCATGAAGGCCAAACTCCAACGGAGGTGGCTTTAAAACTAACAGGATTTGTAATAACAAGTCTACTTACATTAGATTTGATCAAAGTTTCTGAGGGTGGCAAACAGAAAATCTCTTTCACGGCCACATGAGGGGATTTAGTCCTTTCTTCACTAATGAGAGACAAAGCATAAATACATCTGACTTGAGTTACAGTTATACAATGTGAGTGGAGCCACTGTAATACAGTGGCATACATGCACGGAAAGGATTAGTTGCACATCGTAAATTATGTTTTTTGATGAGCTAGCTGTATTTACCTGTTCTGATTGTGAGCAACAGGGACGTGATGTGGATTAGGATCCCACATAACAAGCATGTCTGAGGTGCGACTTGGACAGCCAGCAAGAGGTTCAATCCAAGCTGTGTTAAGCTACAAAAATATTACCAAAAAACAAACAAACAAACAAACAAAAACCCAGAAAAATAGTTTGGTGAAACTGGCTAGGCATTATCCCCATAGAAAAATGGCTGCTTGACAAGTCTAAAGGCAACTTTGCATGTAGAACAACGCACCTTGACCTGCGGCTTGATCATATTGGTATCCAGACATGTCAGTGGTGGAAGTTTCAGCGTTCTATGTAAAGCCAATGTGAAAAATAAATGAATAACCTACTGGTAACAAACTTGTAGGCCTATGTCTCTGCCCTCAATCAATCAATCAATCCATCAATAAACAGCTTCTTGTCAAATGTGAGATATCTATGGCAGGATGTAGCCTAGCCTATCAAATAAACTCACCTCTCTGACTTTCTGTTTTGTTCCTTGAAAGGACTCACAAATTGGCAAGACTGGCTTTGATGACATTCTGCACACGCCAACCTATCAGTGAAGTTATTTTCATGGAATTGGCTGGGTTTTTCTTCACCCTTGATCCATTGTGAAACATCAACAACTGTCAGTGTTGGGAACTCGTCTACAAAATTAAAGAAAAAGGTTTGCTAAGGGTCTGTTAATCAAAGATGATGAGATGGTCATACAGACGACCTCTGTAGTTCACTGAAAAGGCAATGTTACCGTTTACTGTGGCACATTCCCGAGAAGGCAACTTCACTTCTTGTGGCGCAATGCCTTTAGCAAGTCTACGCTCAGCCTCCCAGCAGCAGGGATGTTGACATGCTGCCCAATAACAGTGAGGTCCATGACAGTACCTCTCTGTGATGCTGCACATATTGGGGCACACCTGGTTAAAGCCTAGATTTAAGCATAAAGACATGTCATCACAATTAAGACTGTAGATAATATGGCTACGACTGACCTGTTAGTCTACATAGTCTTTTAAAAAAAGCATTTCATAAGGCAAAATATCAACAACAATATGCATCAGAAAAGAGGATGAAAGTGACACTAACACTGTCGGCGTCAAGTTAATCAGGCCTGTTACATAGCTTTCTATGACGGTTACTGTTCTCACCTTAATTCATAGAGCCAAGAGAGCCAAGGGCCATTTTCCAAGCATATCCACAATTCTATGCTAGATCTCCAACACAGCAACACTGCCCAGTGCCCAAACTTTTTGGGGGCTTTTTCTGCTGTGCTACACAACACGAAATGCTGCTTAGCAACGCTGATGATGTTCTGTGTGTTTTTGTCGCCACCACGTGGAGAAACAACTTCATTAGTGAGAGCACGATATGGACATACTACTAAACTGTTTCAAATGCTTATTATGAAGGAATGAAATGTTTGAATGTATTGTGCTTAAACGGCCTCTGTTTCAGTGTAAATATAGTAGCACATTCACCTATCAGTGCCCTACAGCCGCTAATTAAATAATAATAATAATCATTGCATCCTTTTTATGCAGAGATAGGAAGCTGACATACCATTTATAAAGAAAAGCACTTTTTAGTCATAAACAATACTGATTATAATACAGCAGATTTATGTTTTTGGTGCCAAGCATCAGGTGGTGTGTCAGCTGATTTCAAGGGAAACAGGAAGCGATGTGATAGTTAGCTTGTTTAGCTCTCCGGCTACATTAGCTACAGTATGACCTGTGCAGATTTGAGTACGTTTTGTCTGAAGAGTAAACCACGGCACCTTTAATCGGTTGAAGAGTGTAAAACGTCTTATATGTTTCTTCTGCACCTGAACAAAACATCCAAAAAGAATTATGTTCTCCACAGATGACGAGGATGGAGATTTTTTGTCTCCTACAGGAGGGTGAGTGTCTAGGCAAGCTACCAGTTACAGGGGGTTAGCCAAAGCTGTAGCACAGACCTAGCTTTGTATTTGGCTTTTAATTGCGGGATGCTTTTACACAATTGAGTACCATTCAATCATGACAGTGCCTGAGTATTACAGTTAATCTTGTTTGTCGTGTTGGTTTTAGCCTGTGCTGATGTTAAATTACGTTAACTTCATCAAACGATCTTAACTTTACAATAGAGAGTTAAATGGCTGGGTCTACTCTTGCTTTAATTAAGTGGTTGGTCAGTATTAAACATTCGAGTATAATTTAAGTTAACGTTATGCTCAGTCTGTGCAGAGGATCAGATGACAGCACGAAAGTGTGAAAAATGACAGTACATATGCAGCACACAGGGCTCGAGCTAGTTAATTAGCAGTCTGTCTGGATGGCTCGGGAGGCTAGAAAACGTCCAAGTTGGTGAGACAAAAGCTTAGAGCTACTTTCATTTACATGGATTTGTGAATGATTGGCATGGCTAACACCATATTTTCCGATTTTCACAACTTGACGTTTATATGTGCTCACATGATACTGGGGTTTAGTGGCTCAGTGGGTCATGTGAGTAAGAGGTTTTGATGTCCTGGCAGGAACAAGCTCAAGGAAGGAAGTTGAAGTGTAAGATTAGGAAGTTTGACTAATGTACTGTAATGAAATGGGCTGGTGTATATTAATAAAGGACATAAGTCAGGCTGAGTGAAAAAGAAGGAAATGTATCAAAGGTTAAAGTAAACAAACAAATATCTGAGCTGTTTGTAAACAAACCTGACCCCTCTAGATTCTGCAGTCTGCCAGCAATGCTATAGTTGCTGCTGCAGCAGACCTTACTGGTATATCAGATATAGAACCTATTGCGCAATAGATCTCTTTTGCTTTCTAATAATTTTTGGGCAAAGAGTGGCTGGTGTGGCATGAAATGCAATTTGGAGGTCAGGGAGAAACTTGGTCAAAAAAAAAAAAAAAAATGGGTAGGCCAATGCCATGGATGGGAGGGTGGTGGTGGGGGCTGATATAATTCTTCTCACATGCTACTGGTTATGGGAGGCAAGGCAAGGCTGGTTGGCCGGCCAGCGCCTGCTCAGCTGGCTGAAGCAGCTGAGTGAGAGCTGCAGTGTGTGTGCGTGTGGCTGCTTCATGGAGGCTCATTAAGGCACTTGCCTGCGATTCCCCGCTAAATCTGCCACAGAGGTGTGACTGGTCACTGATGGACTCCGGCCGTGAGAGGAGAGAAAGGGCTCGCATGAGGAAGATCATCCGTGCGGAGGCGCGCTCGAGCAACATTTTGTGCGGAGCCATGTCCATCAACAGGTCGTGGGGACCGAACCCTCAGGCAGGCTCACGCCGCGGCTCTGACCTCACCAGCCTGTACTCATTACGGGATAATGACTACCAGTGGAGGGAGATCCATGGGTCAGCATGAGTTTGTAGACGTGTGATGGGCCGATGCAGGCCAGTGTAGGCGTGTCTCTTTTAATCGTTTGCCGATTTCTTCGATTGATTGGTAGGATCAGGTATCAGTCATTACTTGTAAAGTTTTTGGCAGCCTACAGGGATTGCAGAAATGACAAATTGTGACTGTGAATCAATTGCACTAGTTTTAGACACTGAATTTTTACTCGTTTGCCAGAAGAAAGCTGAGCTAGGCTAGTTGTTTTATGAATGACTTGTGTTTCTGGGCAGTAATTCTTTTCAGAGAAGTCAATGGCAGTCTTTGCTCTGCAAGGAGAACAATGCATTGTACTGTAAATTCTTTGGGCAGTGAAGGATTTGTTTGTGTGTGTATGTGTGTTGTGTCTGTGTGTGTGTGTGTCTGCGTCTGATTTTTAGGGCAAAGTTGGCGTCACTCTTTGGACTTGATCAGGCTACAAGTCAAGGCAATGAAACGTTCCAGTACACCGCTCCAAAGCAACCAAGGAAGAGTTCGATGAACTCTGGTATGATCACAGACAAATGAGAACATTTCCCCAAATCATCATTTACGGTTTAATACCTAAAGATATTCTTGGATTTTTCTTGAAGGTCCACCAACACAGAAGCCAAGTCCACCAGCCGGAGCCCCTGCAGTTCTTTTTGCAACAGCAGTTCATGCCTACAGATAGTAAGTTTTAATATCCAGAGAATTCATTTCATTGTGCCCTCATAAAAGTTTGCTCTACTGACTGTATATGTAATATGCTGCACGTGTTCATTACTTCAACAGTGTGAATGGACAGTACATGAAACAAGGTAAACTGGGAGCTGCTGTGCTGGGAAGCCATACCACAAAAGAGGTGCGTATCGATACAAGCAGCACTGTAAGAGAAATCAATTATATTATATTGACAGAATGACCGTTAAGGGACTAAACAGAAGCACATCCTGAATCCGTATCGTGGATTTATGTGTTTTTGCCTCATGGATCAGTATCAGTACCTACCCAGTACATCGTAGTTGTCATCTGCCCCTCTTCAGTCTGAGTCAGTTGGAATGGAATTTATCATTATGGTAGAATGCTTTTTACTCACGGTTGGGCTGAATGGAGCGATGTGTCTCTGGCGTGACGGCCCTGCGCTGACAACTTGTTGTTTGTCTGTGTGTCTGTGTTCTCTCATAGTACAAGCTGCTGCTGTATGCTAGTCAACAGAAGCCAATCACATCAGCCAAGATTCACACGGGCTTCGTCTTCACCGTGAGTGACAATTTCAGTTTGGACAATACCTTGCTCCTGATTTATGTTTCATATACAGTAGAATTCAACACATTTTTTCTTCCTCAGGTTCAGCCTAGCAATTATTGCACATTCTACGATGACCAGCGGCAGAACTGGTCAGTGATGTTCGAGTCTGACAAAGCAGCACTGGACTTCTGTAAAGAGGTAAGGAAGACCTCTCTACAGTATTACAGTGTATGTAATGACTACAAATGTTACCAGAAATCCCTTAGATTCCTTATAGTATTGAAAGCACTTGCTGAAACTTTTATGCAGTTTCTGTCGATGTCATTTGAATCGATTGGTTATGTTGACATTAATCCTGGCAGTAATAACACTCCATGCACGCAAGGAGAGCTGCTAATGAACCACCTTTGTGCTGTAGGTGTGTTTGTCGAAGGCCAACAGCGCGGCTCAGTTGGATGCGGTGGTCGTGCAGGACCTGACACTAGGAGAGGGACAGGCAGCGGAGACTGGAGACTCTCTGGAGGTGGCCTACACTGGCTGGCTGCTGCAGAACCACACAACTGGTCAGGTATGCACATGCGAAAATTGAATCGAAACAGCGTTTGTAATCGTAAAACTAAGGTCAAACTTGAGACTGTTAACCATTGTTATAGTTATTATTTATTTTGTGAACTTCTTTGAATTCTGTGCATTCCACTGTGATTTTGTTTTGATGTTTTGTGGCTTAGCTAATATAATGGCTTAGCTCTAATCATGATAAAAATCAGTTGTGATCAATTTTTTTTTGCCATATGCCCAGCCCAAGCACATCCTATGAGCATGGAGGGCACAGATAAAGCCATTCAGTGCCACACATCAGTCACTGAATTTCCACTGTGCTCTGTGCAGGTGTTTGACTCCAATCTGAATAAAGACAAGCTCCTCAGGCTGAAGCTAGGTGCTGGGAAAGTCATTAAGGTAAGAGGACACTAGCCTGGTGACTGGACACTCTCGATTTCTCTCGTGACATTTACCTCTTGGTGGGAGGGCAAGCTGTTGGAACTTTAAAAGTATTGGTTCTGCTTTTCTTCGCTGATTGGTTAGAAAATCGAATTGCCTTTTGAGTGTTTCCTGAGTTAGTTACAGTAAATGCAATGTTGATGAGTGGTACTATGGCAGTGCTAGTCTGGTGGAGGGAACACACTGCCATCTCTCTCTCTCTCTCTCTCTCTCTCTCTCTCTCTCTCTCTCTCTCTCTCTCTCTCTCTCTCTCTCTCTCTCTCTCTCCACTTGACATGATGGATGGAGGGGATTACCATGTCGGTCCAAATCTCTTTTTTTCCCTTTCTTCTGTCTCCCTTTGACTCTCTCTCTCTCTCTCTCTCTCTCTCTCTCCATCAGGGCTGGGATGAGGGAATGGTGGGCATGAAGAAGGGTGGACGGCGTCTTCTTGTGGTTCCTCCAAACCAGGCGTACGGCTCGCAGGGCGTGCCTAACCGCGTACCAGCAGACAGCACACTGATCTTTGAAGCAGAGATCAGAAGGGTGAGAACACCTCTGTTAGAACAGATGTCCAGTACTGTAGTATGTGAAGCACATTCTCCTGTACTGTGGAAGATGTTCTCATGCGCGGCAAGAGTTAATCTCTTGGCTTGATGTTTGTCTTTGACCAAGTTATTCATTTGCGCTCCTGTTTTCTCCAGGTGAAGTTTGCTAAGGATGGAGGCTCTGAGCGTGTCAGTATCGGCTCTCGGGACTCAGCCGCCCCCTCACCTGCCCCCAGTGTGGAGAGCCTGGGCCCTGAGCAGCCTCCACCTGCTGCCTCAGCTCCGGCTAAACAAGGGTAGGAATCGCTGCCTTTTACACACAAACATACAGTATACATATACAAACACAAGCACACACTCATTCTGTCTCTCTCTCACACACACACACACACACAGACACACACTTATGCACACATACACAAAGCCTCCAGCAGTGTTGTTGAATTGCTTCTTTACACGTCAACATGTTTTTTTTTGTTTTTTTTTTTTGCCTTTCCTAGAGATCCTCCTCTTCGTGCGAAATCTAACTCTATCAGTGAACAGCTAACGGTGAGTCACTCCTCATATCACACTTATGTGATCACAGCCCCTAATCTGTAGTGGGAAGTCTCACTGCAGCTTCGGTTTGAAAAAGGTGCTGAAGTGTCAACCATGTGAAATGGTTCAGATTAGGTACTCCTGGATGTGACAAGTAAATACTGCGATGTATTTGAAATAATTAGCTATTTAGTCTGTGCTAGTTAGTCTAGTATAGTAAGGCTGTTTTAATACCACAACAGTCATTTTTACCTTCTTTCCACTCTTCCATTGCACCCAGAATCCAGACGTCACCAAAGCCAAGCTCATCTCCCGCATGGCAAAGATGGGTCAGCCCATGCTGCCTTTCCTGGCTGGTCCAGCCTCGTCCCCGCATGCCGACTCCAGCGACTCCGAAATGGAGGTGAGACGCTACTCAGCTGGGGTGGGAAGTAGAGACGGAGGGAGGGAGAGGGAGGGGTAGGTAGTGACATGGTGTGTGTGTGTGTGTATAGGGGGCGGGGGGGAGGCCTTGCGTCACAAACACCAGGTCTGAGCCTGCTGCATGTCTGAAGGATCACGGGTATATTTTGTTCTGTGGTGTTTGATCAGGACCCGAGTGCAACGCGCGTGAAGGAGCGCTCTGTGGCTCCCTCTCCTCAGCCTGTGCAGATCACGACAGCTCCCCCGACCTCAGTGCATGGTGAGGCTCCTAACCCACTGTGAATCCTCCTTCACTGTTGTAACCCCCACTTTAAAAAAAAAAAAAAAAAAAGCCAGTGGATACTAATGACTACACTGGTGTCCTTCTCTGGCCTTCATGTACTTGCATTTGCTCCCCTGTAGTGACCTCACATCCTCATGCGAACCCTGCCGCAGCACTGATGCCTGTCACCATGGCGACTGCCACCCCACAGCCCATGATGCCAGGTTCCCTACATGCTTTCCAGGTAGAGCGACATTTTATGTGCTTGGTTGGTTGGTTGGTTGGTGGGTTGGTGGCTTGCTTGCTTCCTCGCTTGCTAGTATGTTCTGCCTTGCCATGTTTAATTTATGTCTCCTCTTGGTGATCTGTGCAAGTTTCATTCATAGTTTTATTTTATTTGAGCTTTTTATCTAGCCTTATTTGTCATGTTGTGGTGTTTGTTTGTTTGTTTTTTTTTATTACATTCTGATATGCTTTTCCCTCTTTTGCCTTGCTTCTCTAAAAGCAAACCACTGCTTTATTTTTTTCTCAGCCATACTCTTACACACAGTCTCTGGCTCCCTCTCACTTGCAGCCTGTCAGTGAGATGTACGCAGGTCAGGCGGTACCGTATCAGGGTAAGTCCTGTTGAGACACTCCGAGGCTCCCCTATTTCCATTCTTTCCCGATGGTTGGCCGTGGCCACGAGCGCCAAATGCAGTTTATTGCCTTAATCTCTGGATATCTGTCTCATTGTCTTTGCTCAAAGGACCCAGAGATGTGACCTCTTTCCTGATGACAGAGGCACGGCAGCACAACACCGAAATCCGATTGGCCGTGGGCAAAGTTGGAGATAAAGTCGACCAGCTGGCTGCCAAGGTTTGTGTGAACTCTTTTTCATAATTAATGCAGCTGGCGTGAAATGGAGAGAGGTTCTATGACACTGTAAAACTTTCCTTCAACGAGGGCACTATACTGCCCGACAAATCAAAAACGCAGTAACTACGCTTACTTGTAAACTGAGAAAAAGGGCTTTAAAGTTTCCTTTCTGGCCAGACAATTGTGTTGTGGGCAAAGCAGTGGTGAGACTTCCATGTAATACCTATTTAGTATGGAAATGTATGCACACATAAAAAAGACCTAAACTCGACCAGATATGTAGTTACTGCGTTCTTGATTTGTAGGGCAGTATACTTCTAGTTGTAGCTCTTACGTTAGCAGCTTGCTCACATCACAACACTATTTTGCCGCCTTGCTAAATCTGCTATAATTCTGTTCAGGTAGCACCGTTTCGTTTCATTTTTTGGCAGCTGATAGTGCTCGACCACCGCTACCACTGGAATGTAGGCTGGGACGTGCCGCCGTTCTCCTTTAATGGGGAACTCCGCGGCTGTTTTGAACAAGTACCTTTGTAGGTCATGTTCATTAAATGTTGTCAGCATAATATATATAACATGAGTTATTGAGGAACAATGTAAAACTTGTTTCTACTACAGTACAGCCAGTCACATGCCTTTACAATATGTTACAGAGTTCCCCTTTAAAGTGAAAGAGATTCATACATGGGGGATTCATGCAAAAAGTGCAGGCCATCATAAACAGATTGCAGAGATTACAGATTACAGAGTTGAGTGTGTCTCTGCACACTAATAATGAGGCAGAAGGTTCAGCTCTTCTCTGCTGCTCCCTGTTTGGACTGTCTTCAGTGATGGCCATGTGTCTCTGTCCAGGTGGAAGACCTGCAGAAGCAGGGTGGACACTCACTTGGGTTCTCCAATGTCTCCATGGAGACCTCGATGATCATGCACAACATCCAGAGAATAATACAGGTAAAATGGCATCAAAAGCATAATCGGGCGTGTGAGTGGGCTTCAACGACCTGTTATGTAGTATGTCATCAGTCTTCATTGTTTCCCACAGGAAAATGAGTGTTTGAAAAAGGAAGTCTTTGACAAAAGCACACGCATCGAAGAGCAAAACCGCAAGATTGGAGAACTCATCAACCAAAATCAGAGGTCAGCCTCAAACAGAGCAATAGAATTTACATGTAAAGGAATTATCCGGAGTGAATCAACACGTAACACTGTTGTTTCACCTTGCTAAGTGTTATTGATAGGTATGAGTTAATTTATGAGACAGATTTTCATGCATGGTAGGCCGGTAAATGGCAGCCAACGCTAACTGATCAGGGCATGTCCGTTTCGTTTTGACATGCCTTATCAGTTAGCGTTAGCAGACAGTTTGTGAATTCGGTCTACGTTGTACCTATCGATGTCATTCTGATACCGATCGACAGCAATCGGCAGCCTCAGACAACAGGGCTACAGGTTGATTCACTGCGGATCAACCCTTTAATGGGAATGACATGTTGTGAAGAGCTTGCTTGTGCACACGGAAATTACCACGTTATGCATTCTACCCCATTCCTGAGTCTGTGGTAAATATAAATGCCATTCCTACCATTCCTGAGTCTTACCCATCATGCCTTGTTGCAGGTACATGGAGCAGAGTAACCTCCTGATGGAGCAGAGGAACGACTCTCTGAAGAACTCTAGTGAGCAGAACCAGGCCCGACTCCTGCAAGCAGAGCAAGATAAGGTTGGAGCATGGTGCCCACTGCACTGACATGATTTTAGCTGTTGGCCTACTAGTGTTGGAAGGTGCTCTTTTAGCTCTGGAAAATCATTCAGCATCTCCAGCATGCTATCCAACGCTCTACAGTAGATTAGCCACGCCTGACTGACATGGTGTTAAAACTTGGGGTCAAACACATGGGCAACTTCTCTCAATTGAAAAATTCATAGCAGAATGTGTTGAATATATTGAACAGAATACATAGGTTTTATTTAAAGTGGATACGTCATACTTACATGTTATATCAAGTTTTCCCCTTGGTTTATTGCAAACATCAATGTGGTAACATCAGTGGTAATACATCAGTGGAAATGGTTTGAAATATAGTTTTTCCCTTGTGCTCCTAAATCTGAAACGCCAGGTGTCATGTTATCCGATGCTGTGGAAAGCTGTTCTTCCTTTGATATGCACAGGCATTCCTCTCAATGTAACCCATCCCTCCCTATCCTCAAGGTTTTAGAATAAACCCTGCTAGTCCTCTGGTTGTAAGAGAACTACTTAAACAGCCCTGTGTTGATCACAGTTAACCCTTCTGTCTGATTGATTGTGGCCCTGTCCTGTTCTGCCCTACATGTACTACTGCTGTGTTGTCCCCCTAGCTCTCTGACTTATATTAGGCACTTTAGTAGTGACTGCTTTCTCTTCCCAGCATGCATTGCCACCAGACATGGGTTTGGATCAGGTGAGGTTCAGAGTGTGTTCTCTTCCACACCATCATAATCACCTTCACTCACTTCCCATTGTCCCACTCTCACTATGACCGACATTTTTTGTAAATGTTGGTAATAATGGCTTGTCAGCATTTTATTTTCAAGTTTTCATTTTTCTTTTCCTTTCCTCCTACCCCCCCCCCCTCCTCTCAGTCATGATCTTCAGCCTGGTTCCATTACAGGAAGTTCATCACTGCCATGTAACAGCTCAGCATCCTAGTTGAATTAGAATTAGCTTAGTGATTTTAACGTTCACAGTTTGTTTTTGTTCTGCAATTTTAGTTTTTGTATGTTATGTCTTCATTCACTCTTTTTCAAGAAACTACTGTACTGTTTATGTCCTGTAAATTCAGGGATTACTCATTCTCTCTCTCTCTCTCTCTCTCTCTCTCTCTCTCTCTCTCTCTCTCTCTCTCTCTCTCTCCCTCCCTCCATCCTCCTTCCCTCCATCTCTCCTTCCATCGCTTTTGCCCTCCCTCCATCTCTGTCTCCTTTGTCCTCTCCTCCTCCGCTGTGGCTCAGGCTCGTTTGACCGAGGAGCTGGCGAGTTCAACGGCGCGGGTGTCGGAGCTGCAGCTGGAGGTGAGCGCCCAGCAGCAGAAGGCCACCGCCCTCCAGACCAAACTCAACACAGTGCTCCAGGAGCGAGACCTACACGCCAGCCAGACCACCTCCCTACAGACACAACTGGAAGGTGTGTGTGTGTTGTGTGTGTGTGTTGTGTGTGTGTGTTGTGTGTGTGTGTTGTGTGTGGTGTGTGTGTGTTTGTGTTGTGTGTGGTGTGTGTGTGTGTGTGTACAGGCATAGTACAGTAGGTAAGATGCACAGTGGAAATTATGCAAATGCTTTTGGTGGGTCATTTGTTTGTAATGACTAACAGGTTTCTTCTGCCAATGTTCCTTTACCTGCAAATATGCACTAACCAACCTCATGGTGTGTGTGTGTGTGTGTGTGTGTGTGTGTGTGTGACGCAGAGGTCAAGGAGACTGGGGAAAGGGCGCACGCGCAGTACAAGGCGGAGAAGCAGAAGCGCAAGGAGGTGGAGCTGAAGCTGAGCAGTGTGGAGGAGGAGCTGCAGGATGTGACCACAGAGAAGGACAGCCTGGAGAGGGTGAGGGGCAGCAACACACACACACACACACACACACACACACACACACAGCTCACCTGTGGTAGTCAGTTGGGAAACACACCCAGATGTGTGTGTGTGTGTGTGTGGCTTTGGACTTTTGTGGTGACGTTGATGTGTCTGTGATTCAGGCAAGCAGAGGAACTTGACCTTACCTGAATGTCATTTTCAGACAGGATGGCAAAATGGTGTGTGTGTGTGAAGGAAAGAGGGACTGTATAACTTTAGGGTGTGATGTGTATACTGTGAATGGGGTGTCACTATCAGATAAATAACCAAAAGAACAGGAAACAAAACCCGTGTGCATGCATGTTGACCGTTGATGGAGAAGTGACACTATCAAAATGCCAAAATGACAGGTGTGTTAGCGTCAGAAAGAGAGCGAGTGTGTGTGTGTGTGAGAGAGAGAGTGAGATAGTGGACATGGTGTTCTGTCTGTGTTTCAGTGGTGTGGAACGAAGTGTAGAAGAGGATGACTGTGACGCACGTCAGACTTTGATCAAACACAAGAAGGAAGCGGCAGGGGTTTGATTGTTGATCAGTGATGATGGCGAGCTGATATTGTGTATGTGTGTGTGTGTGTGTGTGTGTCAGACTCTGTCGGACAGGAAGAGGAAGTGGCAAGCGGAGCGTGAACGCTGTGACGAAGAGCTGGAGGAAGTGCGCAGGAGTAGCCAACAGGAGCTGGACAATCTGAGGAGCCAACTACGCAAGGCCCGCACCAGCACCGACCATGCCGCCCAGGAACAGGTGTGTTTTGAGTGTTGAGTGTGTGTGTGTGTGTGTGTGTGTGTGTGTGTGTGTGTGTCTGTTTGTGTGTCTGTTTGTGTGTCTGTTTGTGTGTGTGTTTGTGTGTGTGTGTGTGTGTGTGTGTGTGTGTGTGTGTGTGTGTGTGAGCCAGAGAGAGTCTTGTGAATATCTCCCTCTGGAGATGATGACTTTTTGTGTGAATGCTTCATTTATATTTAGCATTTATCATATGCTGGTTTTAACTTAAAAAAAAAAAAAAACATCTTCACATTTAATAATCAGTCATTGCTTTTCATTGACGATGGGTCCAAAGTGTGTATGTGTGTAGTACAGTACTGCACATGAAGTAACCATAACCGTGTGTGTGTGTGTGTGTGTGTCTTGCAGCTGACGCAGCTTCAGGCTGAGCTGGAGCAGGAGTGGCAGGCCAAGTTAGACCAGGCTCTGGCCTCAGCCAAGGAGCAGCAGTCTCGAGCCGTGGCAGAGCTCACAGAACAGAGAGACGGCCTGGAGGTCAAACTCGCTCAAGTGCAGGAGAAGGTACTGTTCAGATGTTCACCCACAGAAACAAATAGACATAGAAACAGGTACACAGTTACTACAATACTAATATACAAACCAAAAACAGTTCTTAAACCTGAAGCCTAAATATAGTCTCTCATGCACACGCTCCAACACACACACACACACACACAGCTCTTATGCTCAAGTGTCTATTATCTAAACATCTCTTCCAAGTGAATCAGCTATAACACTGTGAACCAGCTATAACATTGTAAAGTAGCGATATGGAAGGCAAAGACATGTCCCATGGTGCATGTCCACAGGCCTCATTGCTAATGCTGACTGACCTGTTGGTCCTCCTGTCTGCCTCCCACAGTTCACAGCGCTGAAGCAGTCTCGGGAGTCTGAGGAGCAGAAACTCCTCCAGCAGCAGGACCAGAGCGAGGAGCTGCAGGCCCTCAAAGACAAGGTGCTGACTTGAGTGATCGTAATGTTCATTTGGCTTTGCGGTGCGTTTCCTACACGTGCTAGTATATCATATTACTCACACTGGATCACACACTCAAAACGGAGCGTGTTTACAGTGTTCTTAAGCAACGTTGCTCACGGATAGTGGTCCAATAATGATAAGAGGTTTGTAAGTGTGACTTTATGAGCTACTTAGGTTTACAGTGCTTTCTGAAACCCGGCCCTGGAGACCTTTTACGTCCGTGCACACTCTGAATGCCGACACTGACTTCTCTGGTTCATTTCCAACACTTGATTAATTCACTATAAACCGCACTATACAGTCCAACCACACAAATGGATTCTTCGCTCCTTTGTCTTGGCACTCAGGTTTCACATTCTTTTTTTTTTTTTTTATTTCTGTTTTCCCTGTCCATTTCCCTCTTCGCTTTCCATCGGGCATGCTAGTGCTCTGCTCTGGAGGGGCGGGCGGCGTCGGTGAGGCAGCATTATGAGACTCGTGTGGCCGAGCTGGAGAGGCGTCTGGAGGAGCAGCCGCAGCAGGAGAGACCAGAGCAGGCAGACACCGCAGTAGAGGTAGGGGAGAGACCAGCCAGCCCTCTCCATTATGTCTAGAATATCCTACCTGTACACAGTACAGATATTGTATGTGTCTGGATCAAAAGACCTTCTGTAGGTTTCCCATAATGAGACTACAAGAGGCCTCTTGATACCTTGAGTTGTTGTTGTTACCTTTGTTGTTGTTGTTGTTACTTTTTGTTGTTGTAGTCTGATACAGTGTGGGCCTGGCCTGGCTTGTGGGGTGTGTATGACTCTTTGCAGGTGAAGCGTGTGATGAATGGAGTGTTTCACTCATTACGGGGCGAGTTTGACCTCCACGAGTCCTACACAGGAAGTGCCATTATTGGTGTTCTGGTCAACACCATCAAGGTATGCATGCCCCACCTCTATTCCTAACAGAACTACAACCTGATGGTCTTTTGGGCATTTGCTGCGTTTGAGGGAGTCAGAAACATTGTTTGAATTAACTATTTTAGGAGTAAAAGTGTGAAGGGTAGAAGTGGACCCAGTCACATATGACAACCAAATGTAATTCCTATTATATTCAATAACATTGTGTTATTCTGGTATTCATGTCTAGAATGTAACCTTGCAACTTCTTGCAAGAAATGAGAGGACTTCATCAGAACAGAGCCAGCAAGAGGAGGAAGAGGAAGAGGAGGAGGAAGAAGAGGAGACGGAGGAGAAAGTGCCACTGACCATGCAGATGAACGGCAAGAAAGAGGAGGAAGATGACGAAGAAAAAGAGATTGACGAGAAGGATGTGGAGAAGAATGTGCAGAAAACCGAGGAGAAGAGCACGCCTCCGGAGAGAGAGGAGGCCAAAGTGCCTGAAGTGGCAGGAGATGCCGTGGCAACGCAGCCAGAGACGGCGGAAGAGGAAGTTGCGCCAGAGAACAAGGAAGTTTCCGTTCACGCAGCAGAAGAGTGCCAGGAAGCCAAACCGACAGAGGTGGTGACCAATCAGGTCACTGTGATGGACACTACTGCACCGCCTGCCTGTCAGGCAGACGGCCAGAATGCCACAGAGACTGTAGACGCCAGCAAGGCCAAACCCCAAGAGCACTTAGTATCTGAGGAAGGGGTGAAGCCGCACCCTCCTACCGACGCCAGCCCTAAAAAGGAGGCTGTGAAGCACGAGGAGAAAACGGCCAACCCCCTCGGGGAAGCTGTCGTCACGGACACTAGAATCGGACCACCCACTCAGCCCCCACCACCCCCACCAAATGTCATGCAAGCAAACACACAGGGCGCCACACCCAACAGGTAAAGGAAGATTAGCCAGCTCAGGTATCGATATTCAGATCTGCTGTTCCCAAAAGGCAGAGGAGAAGAACGAGAGGAAGAGCCCTGTCAACAAGCTTTATCAGTTATGATAAATGATAGAATATGGAGGTTGATGATCCCACATTGTATTTTATCACCTGAGTAGAGGTTACAGTGTTTTTACGTGGGTGCTGTCTGGCCTCATAATTTCATTAGATTGATCATGTTCTAATCATCAGTTCAATCAGTTAATTTCATCATAATTAATTAAAGAAGAATAATTAGTTTTTTATTCTATCAAAAAACTAACCCATCCCAGTCTGAGCTGCATGTTGTCTTTAAATCCTAACAGTGTCTAAATCCCATCCTGCTTCTTTATACTCTGATACCCCCAGATCAGTTCTCTTTGTACTTACTGTGCGCTACTGTGTCCTCCTCCATGTCCATCTGTCTCTCCCCATGTTCGTCCATCCGTCTGTCTTGTCTGTCTGTCTGTCCTGCCCTCGTCTCATGTTCACCACGCTACTCACTCAGCCTGGCTGAGACAGTAGAGGAGGAAAATGGAAAGGAGCCATTTTTCAAGCAGGCCGCCCCGGTCAAACCCCCACCCACCCCGACAGAGGATGACGATGATGAATTGGTGAGGAAGAATCTGCCAGGGCCACCACGAGCAGGCTCTCAGATTCCACACACTCTCCCCCC
>JASCQY010000293.1:3475361-3485720 GCA_030264315.1 Sardinella tawilis | reverse complement strand
CACTCCCCCCCCCCCCCCCCCCCCTTTTTTTTTCCCCTCTAACATCTGTCGACTCACTCAATAGTAGTGGTAGTAACAAAATCCAATCAATGTTGATCATCCCAAAGATTTACTACCGAGTAAATGGTCTTGTCATCTTACATATACAGATACAGTATATTACAAAGAATTTCCTAGGACTTTCCTAGGCTCCTGTCCCAGTTGGAGAGGGAAAAATTCTAATTTTGTCATTCATATGCAACTGGCCATACACTAATGCTGCATGTCCATCTGCCATGTTTCTCAGAGTTTAAAGGGAAGACCTCCGCCCGCCCCACTGTTTGGTGATGATGACGACGATGACGACCTGGACTGGCTTAGCTGAGCACAAAAATAAATGAAAAAAGAAAACTACCCTAAGGAGGCCTGGGCAGTTGTAAGGTGTAGCAGCCATTTCTTTTGGCAACTGACATGAAATTCCATGGATGAATGGAGGACTAAGTTGGAGTGGAGCAGGAGTCGAGACAAATTGCTGTTGCTGCTGCTGCCTGAATGTCACCACGGATGGAAATCACAAGCACAAGCCACAGGGCATGTCCTGTGATTCATTTCTGCTCAGACCAGAGGGAATGCAAACCATCTATGGCTCACAGGTCCTGAGCGCTGAACTGAAAGTCATACAGGGACAGAGAGGGGACTTGAACTTGACTGCTCTGCTGCTTCTTCAAAAGACAGAAAAAAAAGAAAATCATGATCTTTGCCGTGGGGCAGCTTGTGTTAATTCTTAAACATGCTCCCAATGTTAATATTTCTTTTTTTTTTCCACAAGCACTTCATAAAACAGCTTTTTTTACATGGAAGATCATGATTACTGTACAACAAGCTGCTTTATTTGTGACCATAAAGCCTTTTGATATTACAGATCACATGCTGTAGGACAAATGGTTAAATATTTACAAGACCTGAATGAAATTGAAGAGGAAAAAAAAGAATTAAGTACGAAGCCTACACGGCTTAGCTGATTACTGGCCTCGCTTTTATTCTAAAGCCAAGATGTTAATTTTATGTGTCGACTCATGCATCTTCTCTTTACTTTTGTAAAGAGGATTCTTAAGATTCAACAAATACTTTTCAGCATTGTGATGATCTGAGCTTGCTGGCAAATGGTAGGATTTTATAATGTTTCATTTGTTTTGCTAACAGTAATTCATGTTGATTATTAATAAATAGAGTATAACATTTCTGAAGTCAGTGTTTTATCACCATTTTTCCTTATTCTTCTGTGAACAGTAGCAGGAAGCTCTGTTTGTATCTGAACAGAATTAAAGAGGCACTTTGTGAGAAGTTATGATTCTTTGAAAAATATCACTCATCTCCTTTAATAGTTTAGCAACAATTAGTGTTGGAACCATTACAGGGTTATAAATAAAGATATGGAAAACACAAGAGGGTCAATAACGGAACTGACTATACAGTGATACAATCCCTAATGAGGGGGAGTATTCTGAGGTTTAGTGTCCATCCCTGAGCTCCCAGTAGACAACGTTTAAAGGATTTTTATTCACTCTCTTATACAAGTGCATCAGACAGGCCGATATGCCCACAGAAGTCCCATCCCTAAAAAAAGCACACTAACCCTCTGGCCTTGGCTTAAATCATCTCCCGAGTCCAGGTTCTTAGAATGCTAGTTGCCACAGAACGTAAAAGAATATAAAGTTAAAGAGGGGTTGTTCACTTCATTGCACCGTCTCAATATGTGTTTAGATTTCATCGCAGGTCCAGCGTTGTGACTGTGCCATCTGTGATAATGATATGGCTTCCCTCCTGTCAAATCAAGAACAACATTCTTATATAATTCAACTTACTGCATGACTTCAATAACAAACAAACCAATTCAAGTGTAATGTGCAGTTTGAAACTCATGCGTAGGGTTTCATATATTGAAGAGGACTCAAACGGATGGTAGAACTCACAGCAAAGAGAGGAGGGTGTTTGGAGTGTGGGTGGAAGCCCTTTTGTTTACAGGTCGATATCTCCTCCATTCCATGGTCTGTCAGCCTGAAGTATCCCGTCCTGCCAGAAAAGCAAGTCATGCAGTGTCACAGTCAAGACGAGACAAGTGGCCTACTGTGAGGTTATTTGTTTTCTTTTCGCTTTTCAGTAAACAGGTTTCCATTCCAGCAAATTTTCATATAATATACGATCATGAAAATTCATTAAAAATGTACATCCTCTTAATCTAAGGGAGCCAACTAGCATGCTAGCTAGCAAGAGTGGCTCCCTTGGTTTACAGCAACTGCACTAAGCTAAAGCCAAAAAACGCTGCTCCCAAAGCAGGAAAACGCCTGGACAGATTTTAACCAGGTTTTTTTTTCACAGTTTTAAGTCTGAGGGTGACCAAGACTGACTTAATTTCATGTTTGAGTGGCATCAACTTAAATTAATGTGTTCATCCAGCCCTCCTTTAATGATTCAAACTTGTATGAGCATTAGACATTTGAATGCAAATGTCAGGTTTTTCCATGGGAGGATTTTTTTTTTTTTTTTAAGCTAAAATGCACATGAACAACTTGGATGGAAACTCATGACTGGCATTGCTAATGAATACCAGAGTCTGTATATGGACTCACTCATTGAACTTCGGGGAGCACACAATAGCGATGGCCTCTGGTAGCATTATTTGGTAGGAGCAGTGTGTGTGAAGATCAACGCTGGATAAAAACGCTGTCTGTGTAGGATGCGTCTACAACACAAATGAAATTCACATAAATAACATGCCAAGAGGGGTTGATTCCCTCAAATAAAACTGGTTTAGACAGGAAATTCTACTATATCATGCAAACTGGAAACCTATTTTTGTCATTGTTGAACTGTGTCACGTTTGGTCAACTGGTTTTGGATGCACACATCCATAAACTTACATGAATCCAGCCCAGAGTAATGAGGTCATATTGGCCCTGGACCAGGAAGAGCTCCTCCTCGTTCTCGGTGTCACAGTAGTCTGGGCCCCCACACTGCTTTGGCACGATCACATGGGTTATCGTGAACGCATTCCTGGTCTGGGAAAAACAGTCGCTCTGTTTGTACATGTCAGTCTATTGAGCGCCGAGTCAAGATAATGACCATCACTATGGAGGGATATCAAAACGGAGTAGAACTAGTAACTTATAGAACTTATAACTACTGCCATAAATGGTATCTGATAGAAAATAAATGTACACATTAATGTATGGTTATATTATGCATTGAACATATTTCGGTGCAGCATATTTCTCAGTCTGTTGAAGCCAAAAGTTGCAGATGACAGAAGGCAGGGAGTTTCTACCACATACCAGTTTGCCACAGAGAATCCCACAGGTTTCCACTGATCTGATAGTGTTGGCATTGGCTATTCTCAGGAACTGGCTGCATAGATCAGCTGGTACCGTCAGCTGCCTTAGCCCATCGACCAAGACATCTGTACAACAGAAAATACAGAGGTTAACAAAAATTCAAAAAGTTTATTGGCTGCTGTAGATGTTTATGAACTAAAAATACTTGTTGGAGGTTTGCACAAGAGTGTTTTAGCCTAACAAGGATCTACAGTAACCCAAAGTGGCATTCATCACTGACTTTATAAATAAGTCTACTAAGACATTTTTACAAACAAGCTTGAGATACTTTACTGTTGTTAGATGAGATAAGGGATCCTGGCTTGAGTGACCGGTCGAAAGCAGGAGGCGATACGGGGGTCCGCGCAGGTCCGCCGGAGTGGTTGGTGCTGGGGTTCCCAGGACTCTGTGCCGGGGAAGGTGTGGGCAGGAACGGGAGCGGGGGGCCCTGGATCCCGGGGATGAGCGGCGCATCTGCGCTGAGGGCGCCGGAGGCCGGGGCGTTGAAGTCCTGTAGGACCCGCTTGCGCTCCTTCTCCAGCTCCTGGCGACGGATCATCTCCTCGAAGGCACTGAACTGCTCCTGCTCGCGCTGGCGCCGCTGCATCTCGGCCACGCGCTGCCTCTCCACCTCCAGCTCCCGCTGCCGAGTCAGCTGCTGGGCCATGGCCGCCTCCTCCGCCTGCTGCATATGGTCACACATATACACATACACATACATGTCACCTCTATGTGTGAGCTTCAGAGCACAGCGACAACAAGACCCCCCCAATTACAAATCCTACTAAACACACTTGCTCCAGACAATCAAAAATGAGGCTGGGCCTTTTGTTTTCGTTTTTGTTTGCATCCACTTTTTTCCCTGTCCCTGACCTTAAAAATTAGTCCACAGAAGACAGTGAATAACAGGTGTTATACACATCGACCAGGACTTTCAATCGAGGAGTTAGAATTAGTTCACATGATATTATTAAATTTCTTGAAGGCATTCTCAGAATTTGGAAGATGGCATTAAGGTCAACTGCTGTAATGCCGTTCGAGGAGAGGTGCAGGGAAAGCAAGCACTTACCTTTCTGACAAGATAGTCCGCATACTCTCGCTCATATCTCCTCAAGATATGTTTCTTAAGCTCTTCTGCTTGCGGAAAAGCAATCTCCTTGAGTTTCTGTTTTGGTGACAAAATGCATCATGGATAAGAGAGGGACACTACTCTAAGTGAGATAATAAAAAGATATTTTCATCAAACAAAAGAAATAACATTAAAAAAAAAGAAGAAGTAACACACAAATACATGCGTCACAAACAAGGTACATACGCTAGGGAGTTGTTTTAGGAAGGCATTACATATAATCACCTTTAAAGTGTCCTTTTTCTCTGGAAAAGTTGAATTCTTGTACTCTGGATGCTTTGGCAGCTTTTCGATGAAAAGGCTAAAGAGATATTTAAAAAAAATGACATTTCATGCCAGTATCATACAGTATGAGTCAGCGTTTGACAAAAATGACATTTCACCACTTCACGAGCCTTTGACATTCATGTACTGAACATGTGTACCACTCATACACATCAAATAAATCAACATCTCTCAGCACTTACGTGATGTATTTATTAAATAGGATGAAAGCATGCTCCGTATTGCCCTCCTCAGCATAGGTATGGGCCATCCGGATCATCTCCATGCCGGAGCGGAAGTAGCGGCGGATGGGCACATTTTCATTGACGTCCACAGAACTCCCCTTCTTGGTTAAGGCACGCACCCGCTCCTCAGGTGGAATACTTGGATCAGTGTGGTCCAACATGGCCCTCTTTCAATCAGAGGATCACCCACCTGGAGGCATGAGATGCACAGCCCAACCAATTACACATCATCCTAAGTGCATATCTATATGCATTTTAAACACTTTGGAATGAGTACATCAGAAATAGTTTAATGGTTGTACAGTTTGTAAGGCAGACTGGCATTCATCCTCATTGCTTTTATGTAACTTTAGAAGTGTAACATTCAGTGTTTAAATGTAACTAACGTTACTGTAGGTGTCTATTGTAACTGCCCATACCACTGTTGGTGAGAATTGAACTTTCTAGTTATCTGTCAGAACTGTAGTGCCAGTTGTGTAATCAGTTTAGTTGTATAACCTTGTTAATGAGCTCTTTTCCATCATAGAGGATTGCCTCTGATAACTGCTACAGTGGTGATGAAATGCTATTGCTCAATTCTATTCAGAGAAAATGGGCCAAACGTCTTCTAGGTGCATTCCACGACAGGGACTGTTAACACCAGCAGAGGCACAACTTGAAGTAGCCTACTACACTCTCTAGCTGTCACCTGGGCAATCCTGTTTTGTTCAATGATTCAATGACATGAAGTCTGCTGTAACACGTCGACTAATGTTAATCGGTGTGTCGTTTGGATTCAATTTGTAGTCAGAAACTATTCGGTCAACAAATTTAGCCAGCTAACTAGCAGGCGCTAAGACATAAATAACGTTTACGTTAGCTTGTCACCAGGCTGGGTGACCAAATCTCAGCTCTCTCATCAACAGTCGTCATTGTGCAAACAAGTTATTTGAGATTCGACAGGGGATTTTCCCTTTCCCTCCTCTTTTACGTTAACAATAACGTCAAACAGTTTGACTTAACCGATAACATAACATTGTGTACACGGAAAACATCCTTACCTGGTTGCTGATATAACGTTAGATCACAGAACCCTATTGCACTTGATCAGGTAGCTAAGTGACTTCATTTTAGCGAGGTGCAACAACTGTTTTACCAACGGGATCAAATCGTGACAATGTATTATCTATTCCACTGAAAACTGGGCAGTATGCCAAATGTTATTTGATCAGAGCAAGCAAGATAGAATCGAGCGTGGCTGAGTTTGAGCTGAACGCGAATGGACAACAGCAGTTTGCGGAAGAACCCCGAACCGGAAATACGTAAGCATGCACCCACGCTAGAATCCACAGCACCGCTCCAGTCCATACCCCATATTCACTCCTAGTCCTCGTTCAAAACAGTAACGTTAAGTTAATGCCAGCAGCATCACAAATAAACAGCAGTTATGTGATATTACCCATTCACATAACAATTTAAAATAACCTGCAAAATATCACAAAATTTGTCACAATGTTGCTGCACCTGGTTGGGCTGATGGCAGGTTTCTGTTTGATGGATGACAACAAATGAGGAAAAATAGGCTACTTATTTAAAAATATAAAAATAATTGTTTATTTTAAAACTGCACATCCAATATTATTCCTAAAGGCTTAACATTGCATGCACATCAAATTCTATTTCTTTGACAACTGCACTGTAAACAGATTTTCTGCTATAGGTGATTTAAACAATGTAACGTTACTATGGTAAGTAAAAGTAAAAAAACAAAAATATATCACTTGAGTCAAAAAGGTATTTCTAAAAGTTCTTAAAATGTACAGTAGTAAATGCCTAAACCGAATGCATGAATGTCTATGAGTCATTGTTTTAAAGAAATATGTTGCTGCTCTAATATCTCCCTGCTGCTGTACCACAGTCAGATGGACCTCCATCACAGGAAAGACACTTCAGGGCTGCAGTCCTGTAGGCTTTCCACACAACGGGGTCTTGGAGACAAACAGTTCCTCCACCTCTCTTCTCTTCGGCATTATTGCGGTTGATGTCCCCCACGCAGACCCAGCCACCTTTGCCTCCAGCCGCAGCTGTAGTGCTGACTGCCCACTTAGAGTGGTCCTCCGTGGACTCGAAGGTGAATCCCTGTCCGGGGGCAAGTTGTTGGATATTCAGAACCTTCCAGCTTGGGGAGCAGTCTGAGGGCAGGATCCCGGTGGACCGCTGCCAGAACTGAACGAGAAGGTCTGACTGGAGGGTAGGGGCCACCCAGGAGTGGTAGAGATCTGCATATTAAATGACATGAAGAAAATGAACAAGACCCTGATAATTGTCACAAACCCATTGACTCAAAAGGCTCCGGGGTGTCACATAATGGGCAGAAAAATATCAAATATATCAGAAATTAAACAACATATCCATATGGAATAAGGTACTCCTGAACAGTCCATGCTTGATTTGTAATATTATGCTGAATGACAGTCAAACACTCCATCTTCCAAACATGGTCTTTCATTGCAACTATTTGTAATACAGAATTTACCATTGGCAAATGATGCCCCTTTTGCAAAGTCGATGAACGTAGTCCCGCCCAATGAAGTGAGTGGTACACTGCGATTGGAGATTTTGCCATCATGTAGAAGACTCACATTGCTTCTCTCTCCCTCACTGTGTTTACATAGCTTGACCATGGACTGCACAGATGAGGCAAGGGAATCAGGAATGTGGCAGTCAAAGATGTGTGGCTGATTAATCTGTAGCTGTTCCCCTAAGCAACACGAAAGAAAGCACTTGATATGAATTCACATTTCAAAGTCACCCTATTTCATGTTTTAGAATAATCTTGTTTAAAGAGGGCTAGATTTGCTTAGTTGATGTCCTGCTGTTGTCTTAATTAAGGGTTGGGGCATAGGGCAAAAAGCCACTGGGTCATTCCAAGCCAAATGTCGTTTGGTGAATGACGTTTGGCATGGAATGACCCCATCAAAATTCTCAAAATGGTTTGTGAGGTTAAGTTTATTAAAGTATGGCTGCTATTAAAAGTCTATTAAAGTATACTTGCAGGTGACGCTTACACAATGAGGTAATGAGGGGATCTCACCTATTGTCTGGAAGCGATCCAGGGAGTATGTGACACAGATGAAGTTCTGACCATTCACAACACCAGTGTCTGGGTATGAAAACTCTCCCACTTTCTTGGGTGGCGGAAAATGTGGTGTGCTGTGGACCAACCAATAGCCTTGTTTATTGTCAAATAAGACAACGCCTAAGGAAGGGAAAACAGGATTCTTGTCAAATTACATGAGGATATGAAAGTAGGAACCAAAACATGCTAAAAAAACAACAAAAAAAAAAAACAACAACTTGACACTGGACAAAAATGAATGTCAATAAATGGGTAATGAACTGTCAGCCTCTTATTTGCTTTTAGCAATAAGACTCATACCTTTGGTATGACCCCCACCTCTACCAACATTTTTAATAGTTCCCATCCCAGGGACTGGTGCGGGTGGCTGGTCATTGTATAGTATGTAGCCCACCTCATTGCTCTATAAAAACAATAAGTTGTCATTATAATATACTGTATATAGACAACAAATAATTCAATAAATTAAAAAAAGTCAAATCCCATGTAACATTACTGACTGTGTATAACTGTCCAACGGTCCATCCCAAGGCTCCAGAGCTGTCATTCACCAGGGCTTTTCCATCTGCCCATCCCTCACTTACTTTGTTCATGAATAGATACTTCAGGCCCTCAAAACGGGACTTATGATGAGGGAGTTTATAGAGATAAAACCTAATGAAGTAGGGCGTGTTAATAAATGGAAAACACTGAACATAACTTATCCTAGATCAATAGGATGCATCTAGGCTTTCTTATATTGTTATATGTAGCAATATTAAATTGTTTCCGCCTTACTCAACATCCAGAATAATTTGTAGCTTTTTATTATTGGTATATCATACTGACCAGTCCACAGCTTTTCCAGAGTCATCGTAGCACGAAATCGGGCCTGCACTCCCCTCTAGCGTTTGATAATGTAGTACCAACAGGACGAGAACAACACCAACCATGACCAACTGGGGAAGCGAAACCATTATGTTAAGAAAGTAGCCAAATATGATTAATGTTCTGAAGAGGGTGAGTAGGCAATAGATAAATATCGCTGATATTGATATTACCTATCGAAAAGATAAATGTGGTCTTATGACTCAACTAGAGTGAGCAACTTGGTTGTTAGGTGAAATCACTGCTTCCCGAAGTTGACAAATCGTGTTGCTATTACTTACCTTTTTCAGTAACTTCAACCAATGTAGGACATTCGAAAAAAATAGTCTTGATGATTAGTTTCAAAGATTTACAGAGAATAGATCATGCTCTGTTCGTTTCTAATGTCCATGCGAGTTACAATGAAACTACTCACATCATCATGCGAAAGTTGCCGTCTTCCGTAAACGAAGTCATGTGACCCGGTGTGCCAGTCTTTAAAGTAAAACCCTTATAGCAAGTGAAAATCACTTAAAACTATGGTATTCATTGAGTCGAGACAAACATGAAGAAAGAATGAACTGTAATGCAAAAAAAAAAAATACTGTGTTGACAATTTCATACTTAAAATACATTTTATTTTGAGTATGCTCTCAGAATCTGCTTACAGTAGTATACTATCGCTAGTATTTGAAATGTGAAATCATAACCCTTATATCTGTCTCTGTTGAAAAGTTATTTTGTATTTATGACATCTGAATATTGAATACTGATATGATTTACCTGTCTGGCTGAATTAAACCAATAGATCAAGGGTAGCTGTAGGTATTTCAGGGAATGCCAATTTGGTACATCACTTGATGGTAAACTATGCACACTGATGGTAAGTATGTCTATTACACATTTCATTTAATTGCTTCTGGCCAGTGAGACAAGGCAAATCTGATCTACTAGTAATGAGCCACCTGTTGGGCGCTGAGCTTACAATGGTACTGGTACTATGCATACAATGCATATACAATCTCATACAACTGCATTGTAAGCACATTTGTGCGTTGTGACTTATGTAGTGCAAAGTGCTTCAGAGATTATGTTACTCACTTTCAAGAGTGGTATTTAATAGTTGCACAATAAATAATTTGAGTAAAGTAACAACATTTAGATCCGCTGGGAGAAAAACGGAAGAATAAACTGCAGAACTGTAGCATGGAAGACGATACATGTCTGCCACATCTCAACGTCAGCCATGTCTTTCTAATCCTGGAACTACAAAATGCTCCGGGTAACTGGCAATGACAAATACACTAGGTGCCAGTCTATCCTGGTCGCTACCAGAAGGCAGTGTTGACGCCCAGAGGCTGGGCTACACATCCTTCTGGAACTTTGTCCTATTCGCACAGCTCCTCC
>JASCQY010000293.1:3440093-3459108 GCA_030264315.1 Sardinella tawilis | reverse complement strand
CAGTAAATAGGCAGCTTGGCCATACTGACTTGAACACGAAAATTTGTGCAGTGTCACAGGAAGTATGGGCAAGCCCAGGCAAGACAATATTGTCATACTGTGAAAAATAAAAACGAAAATAACGAAAAAATAACGAAAACGAAAAAACGAAAAAAAAAAGTCCAGGCACTCAGTTGAAGAATATTCCATAAAGTTTTTATTAATAAATCAAGACTTTGTGGAATATTCTTCAACTGAGTGCCTAGACTTGGATTTTTTTGTTATTTTCGTTTCTACTACATACACTTCTAAGTGCACCAGTTGTTTCGAGGGACACAAACAGCGCTCCTCCAAACTTTTCTTCATTGCCATACTGTATTTGACTTGTACCTACAAGATGTGTCCCAGTGTTATTGCAATAATAATGTGAATTGGTTTGAATATCACACAGCCAATTATATGCCATATTTCATTGGAAAGATGATTGAGTCATTTGAGTTTTCTCTCAGTAGCCGGCTGTCAATCATATGGTTATAATGATATTGAATATTTCTCCAGGTGACGGTAGAAAATTTCTTGAGAGTTCTGACAGGGAGGTTGCCACCAAGCACTCCTCGGTCGAAGCGTCTCCTATCGGATGACCACAGCAACATCTTGATATATTTGACTGGTGAGAATCACTGCAGTTTAATATAAGGATCCCTCATGTAGCAGGTTGCTAGTCACTAACCTTGCTGTTTTCTTTTCTTCTTTTCTGTAACAATCTTATTGTTTGTAAGGTCATGGAGGCAATGGCTTTTTAAAGTTCCAAGACTCTGAGGAGATCAGCAATGTGGAACTGGGAGATGCTTTTGAGCAGATGTGGCAAAAACGCCGGTAAGATGATCACCATGTACAGGCTTTACTTTCTTTTTATACTCTTACCTCTGTGGTTCATTTTCACCAAAGCTTGAATTAAAACTGAAGTGAAAAATTAATTAAAATGAAATGTCAGCCATCTCTCCCTTAAGACCAACACCCACACAGGTGCCAAGGCCCAATTGTTTGAGACTGTGAAGCAGGCTTGACTTGGTGCTAGTTGCACGTTGACATTTTGGCTAATTTGAGCGAGTGTCTTGGCTGCTACCTTTTTGTTCAAGGCAGATGGCGCATACTTCACAGCTCCTACATTTTCATATTCATTGGAACGTTGTGTATCACTAGAATACACTGACCAATGACCAGCCTGGTGTATGGGGGTTGTACTGTATGTGCATACAGTGCAGGCTCACCGAATACCTTTTGAAAAAGAATAGGAAGATGTTACCCAATTATTTTGTTTATATTATGATGATTTCAGTTAAGCTTCTTTGGTCACTCAGTTTGTGTGTGTGTGTGTGTGTGTGTGTGTGTGTGTGTGTGTGTGTGTGTTCTCCCCAGGTATCATGAGCTACTCTTCATCATAGACACGTGCCAGGGGGCCTCCATGTATGAGAGGTTCTACTCACCTAACATAATGGCCCTGGCCAGCAGCCAGGTTGGAGAGGACTCTCTTTCGGTATGCGCCTAATTGTCTTCTCCAATAATGTGCACAGTCCCCAAGGCTAAAACCAAGAGTCCCTGAAAATAGAAGCATATATATATAAAAAACAAACAAACAAATAACTGATATGTCTTCATTCCGAAAAAGAACACTTTCAGACAAAAGGAATGCATGGCAACGGACTTGCTCAACCAACTTCTGCTAAGCTACAGAAATAAATCATCGCATACACCCTTTTAGAATCACTCAAATATTGTGCACTCCACAATTCCGTTTTCTAACCTATGCACAGTGTTTCCAAACAAATTTCCAATGCCTGGGAATACTGGAAGAATCACTGAGTACTGTATGTCTTTGTCTTATTCAGGGAGTCTTCTAGACACATGAGTGCCGAAAAATAGTAATCTTTAGTTAGTGAAAAAGTTTCTGAGCTGCACAGTTCCCAGATGTACTGATCAGCTGTTGTGTTTTTTTTTAATTGATCATTGCCTTATGGGGTAGACTGTAGACAGCACATGTGCTTTGAGCTTCAGTCCATGTTTGTGATCTGCTGTCTGGAATAATCCTCTCTGCAGCAACACAACTCTTCTCTTCTACCTTCCTCTTGCATTGTAATTGCAAGCTAATTTTTTGGATTATTTCAGAGTTTGAGGAAATGTATTTAATATTTATTTATTTATGTAAGTTTATGTTAGGTTAGTTTATGTCTGGTTTAGGTAGTTACTTATTCAGTTAATTAATCAATTGATCAGTTAGGAAAACGTTGCATTAACTGACATGGTTTTAAAGCTTAACCATAGTATTGTTTATTTCATAATGTAACTGATGTTCTCAGATAGTTTTGTCCGTCAGGCAGGTTATACATTATATTGATTATTATATTATAGAATATAGATATTATAGAATAATAATCACCACTTGTTCTCTCCTTTCCCCCTATTGTATGCAGCATCAGCCAGACCTTGCCATTGGAGTTCACCTGATGGACAGGTACACCTTTTACCTGCTGGAGTTCTTGGAGGACATACACCCCTCCAGCCAGGCCAACATGAATGACCTGGTAATGCATTTCTATCTCTTGTGTGCATGTGTGCGTGTGTGTGTGTGTGTGTGTATGTGTGTGAGATGTGATACCATCTGCTTATGGTATGTTTTGATGACCACATTGACAAGAGGAGCAGCAGGTGAGAAGAGAAACGGAGTGAATAAGGGGCTGTACTGTAGTAGGCTGGAGGCACTGTGACTGTCCTAGGTGTCCTCTTTCTCCTGCCATGGCTGTAGGTCTCCTGCATACATGGATGAAGTGAAAGATGAAAGTCTGAGGCCTTGCGATGGCCACCTCCCTGGACATGTCACTTGAAAGAGAATGACTGATCCCCTTGTAAGGTCACAGGCCTTTGAAGCATGGGGAGGCATTCCTTTTTTCTCTGCAAGTCTTTGGCACAAGTGTGTGTGTGTTTGTGTGTGTTTGTGTGTGTTTGTGTGTGTTTGTGTGTGTGTGTGTGTGTGTGTGTGTGTTTGTGTGTGTTTGTGTGTGTGTGTGTATGTGTGTGTGTGTGTGTGTGTTTGTGTGTGTGTTTGTGTGTGTGTTTGTGTGTGTGTTTGTGTTTGTGTTTGTGTGTGTGTTTGTGTGTGTGTTTGTGTGTGTGTGTGTGTGTGTGTGCGCACATATCTGTGTCTGCTCTTCACAGGCTCTGATTGCAGAGATGGTTGGGAGCTATGACACCATGGACCTGTTCCGCCACACCACTGAGCTCAACACTCATGTGAGTCTCTGCTTCATTTCTGTGCTTGTCTGACACCTAGATTAAATCCAGGGGAGCGTTCGTAAACTGCCACACGCCCTAGAATGTATTTGTCTCTTTTTCAAGTCTGTTTAGTCTTTGATCCAATCACAGATTTTCAGACTTTACGGTGTCCTTTAGTAAAAGTAAACCACTAAATTCTGACAATTTTGACATTTATTTTATATTTTTACATTATTTTATAACACCTCTCAGTGTCAGCCACCAACTAGTCTTTTCTGTGTGTTCTTTTTATGGGTAATTTTATCAAGTTTTGTGTCATGTGATAACGTGCAGCGGTTGTTGTTCATGTCCCATATCAGACAGAGGGAGTGAAAGGCTATGCCCACTTTGTTTGCTCCACGCTGTTGGACAAGAGCAACAGGGACTCTGAGCTCTACCGCTACAACATCCTGCAGATGGACGCCATCTCCGCCGCTCAGGGCGCCCTCTGCAAGTACACAGGTGAGGGGGTCTCGCCCTCCATGGGGAGATTTAGAGATTTAGAGATGCTTTCACACAGTTAGTTCAAGGAGAAATCTGGTGTGAATAAATCCTTTGCCCCATTGTTTGAGGTCACCAATTACCATATTCTGTCGGTTGGAAAAAGAATATCATAATCGTAAATTCTAATGTATGTTCATAAAGGCACTTCTTGTGAGTAGCTTTTTAAAAAATCGTCATTTAATGGGAACTAACATCGTAAACATGTGGTGACCAGCCAATGCACCAGTACAGACAGAAAAGCATCATTAATGTGATTTTGCAGAGAGGATTCAGACAGATCCTACAGCCTTCATCATGCTGGGATATCTCAACGAACATCTGCGACGCAAGAGGCAGGCCACCGAGGCCTACAGGAGGTATTCCTTTGTGCCGTTACAGTGGAGTCATATGATAGGATAGATTTAATGCATGTTTCCAAAATGGCTCGCTGTTGATCCTAATACCTGCATACTGTATGTGTTTGCCCACACAGAGCAGCAGAGTTGCTCCAGTCCTCTCCGCATGTCGACGAGCTCAACTTTGCTCTCAGGAACTATGGCCGTGCCCTTTGGTAATTGTCCTTCTAAACGCTTTTCATTTAACACAAAATGTGCTTGATTAATTAATTGATTAACACATCGAAAGAACACTCAATTAAAAATATTTGCAGTCCTAATGGCAAACAACAATTGATTTTTTTTAAAAATTAGTCGTTTAGATTAGTCGACTGATTGAAAAATTAGTCGAAAGATGAATCATTGCAAAATAAGCTGTCGGTGGCTGCACTATACTCAAGTGCCTATAATGCTAAGAGTCTTTCCTCTATTATACACTTCTCACAGAAAGCATGCAGCCTTGCCTCACAATCAGGATTAGAGACTGAGATTATTCCTCGAGATTCACTCCATAATCTGTGTGTGTGCACTGCTACCGTGTTGTCCGCTAGAAATAGAAGAGAGTTAAATTTTCTTTTTCTCTCGTGTGCCGTGTTGACTAAAACACGGGTCTCCATACATTTTAAACAAGAGTTTGCAGCAGCTGGTTTGAGCGCCCAGCAATGGCAACGGACCACGAACATGCTGACTGCTGTGTGAATACGGTCTTATTCCACACATGACCGCTGATGCCGTCTCTTCCCACAGTGACACAGGCCAGTGGGAGGATGCCGTACGCGTGTTCTCCTCCACTCCACTGGAGGAGCTGCAGGACCTGATAGGACTGGCGCTGGCCTACTTCAGAGCAGGCCACCTGCAGGAGAGCCTTGCTGGTGAGCATCCAGTGGACATTCTGAGTGTGGGATTTCTGTCACACCTTTGCTGAGGCTGTAGTTCTCATTCTCTTGAAGGGCTGGCATTTGAAAGTAATTTACTCTTATGTTTCGTACCTCCTGACCGCCAGGGCAGTCTCTGGTGGTGGATACCGTATACTGTATCTCTGTTGCGCATTTGCACAGACTACTCACATGACCACAGTGACATTCGTAACTAGCATTATTATGGCCAAAAGCCTTTTTGGGTGTTGAGAAAAAGATGTGTGTGTGTGTGTGTGTGTGTGTGTGTGTGTGTTTATGTTGCATTGTATAGTTGTAATTGTAATTGTATAGGAAGGGTGTACACATTATGAACTGCATTACTCAGTCATATGCATTGTCTTTGCACCTTATAAACATTAAGCATTAAAATACCTTGTGCAATGTACTTGTATCTCTGTGGGCAATACTGACTGCAGTCGTGTCTTGTGGTTCCTTGTGTCTCCTGTGTAGCCTATGAGAAGGCGCTGTCCGTGGCCTCTACAGAGAAGGAGAGGGCCTACATCCTCACAGCACTGGCCCTATTGCAACACAGACTGGGCAGCATGGACACGGCCAAAACGCTGCTCTTCAAGTGGTGAGCACTTTTTTATGAATCAGAAAAGGCTAATGGGATGCAGAATATGTCAAAACTTGCTTATTCTTTTATGGTCAAATGTTAGGAGAAGTTAGGTGAACTACTACAGTATATATGATTTTAAGACTGAAAAGTGTGTAAATGTATGAATGTGCCTCTGTTTATCATTTTACGTAGATTGTTTATTGTAGATGTTCAGTTTCTTGATGAAGCAGACTTTATTAGAGAATATCCTATGCTTATCTGTGTGTGTATTTGAATGTTTAGAATATATGGGAGTAATTTAAAATGACTATGGTAAATGTTGGTAACACATGTTGGTTTTCCCATGTGTGTGTATGTTTGTGTTTGTACGCGTGTGTGTGTTTAGCTCCCTGCTAAAGGAGCCCATATCGGAGAGCCTGCTGTGCCTGTGTGCCCTGGGCCTGGTGCACAGTGACGGCACGTTGGCCACAGCTGCGCTCTCGGAGCTGCTGAAGCTGAGCGGGGGTCAAGAGGTCGCCGTGGAGCAGCGCTGCCTCCTCACCTGTGCCCTGCTGGCACTGCAGGGCCATTACAGCGCCGTGTCCAGGGAGGCCGCCAGGGCCGTACACAGGTACTGCACGCACACACACACACACACACACACACTCACGGTACGTACAGTATATACACACACATACACACATTCACAGTACGTACAGTGTGTATTTACAAACACACACACACACACACACAAGTATACACATACACACACAAGTATACACATACACACACTCATGGTATGTGCAGTATATACTCACACACACACCTACATAAACTCTCACAGTCCTGTAGACAAATCCTTGTCAGCACTCGATACAGTTTCGTTTACATTACCATGCTACGCATTTCCGTCAGTAGAGATGTAATGCTTACAAATGATATGTACGCCATGTTAGTGTGCGTCTGTGTCTTAATCTAGAAGGGCTTTTTTGATCCCACAATGTCTAGCACATGATCCCGTGGTACAGTATACTATTTGTCGTGTTATACAGTATTTCTGTGAGGTATTTACTGTATGTTCTCCTCTGTGTGTGTTCTAGTAACCCAGGCAACGCTACCCTCTGGGCTCTGCTCTCCCGCCTGGTGCCACAGTACCACCCCAGGCAGGCCAAAGTAAGTGTGCAATTCTTCCAGCTCCTCTATAGTGTCCACAAGTGCTGGATCTTTTGGACACTGGCATCATGCAGGACAGTTGAGAAAGAGAGTTTGAGTATTGTGTGGACTAGGTCTTTTATTTGTGCCTGAGTGAGATTAACGGTTGTCTGTGGCCGTCTCTTCCAGGGCGGTGCTGTAGCTGGAAATGTGGCGTGCCTCTCCAGCATGACCGAGGGAAAGGTGGGCTGAGTGTTACGATGATGAATTCAGACATTTATGTTTTGTCGTTTGTCGTTATGTTATTCATAGTTGATATAAAAAAAGAAAGTGTCGCACACTCATTAGTCAATGAAACAACGTAAACTAGCATGGAGCAGAGTGTGCCAAAAGTTTCGCCAGTAGCCAGCAACTCCGAAGCAGTTTTTGGTGTGCGTTACTCTTTATTTTCTACTCTGCATTCTTGATACGTCAATATTCATGTATTGCCGTACTGGCTCTGAAATATCATATCATATAGCAGTAACAATATAGTGTTATATATGTGTGTATATATTATATATAGTGTTATATATACTGTATATATTATATAGTGTTATCGTCGGTAGTACAAGGATGAAAGTTTCCAACAGTGTCATTTCTGAATGAGGAGTCGGTAAATTGTGTAGCGGGGCTGACAGTACCTTGTATCGGTCTGTAGAGGGCGGTGTTGTTCAGTGGTCTGAATCAGCTCGCTGCAGGCAGACATGGGGGTGAGGATCCCTCCAGGAACGCCCTAAAGACCATGCAGAGGGCTGTGCTGCTGTGTCCAGGTAAGGCTCAGAGGCTTGGCCTGCACTGTAACAGTGAGCAGGCGCCATCTTTCAGGCCAACAATGCCTGACCTTGTGAGTCTAGATGAAGACAGAGATACATGTAATATATTCTCCCCCTCTCTCCATCACCATATATTTATCATTATCATCGCTCTCTCTCTCTCCCCCTCCCTCCATTTCTCACTCTCTTTCTCTCCATCCCTCCTGTGCTAGATGACCTGTCTGCCTGGGCTGGGCTGATGGCTGCTTGCTATGCAGAGAACACTGCCTGTGCTCTGTCTGGTTCTACCCCTCTCAGACAGGGACTAGAGCGCCCCCTAATGGCCGCCATTGCTGAGAAAGGTTAGTGTGTGTGTGTGCTGTGTACTACTGTACATTTGTGTGTACAAGGATACAAGGAGTTTTATTTGTCACATGCATATGATTACTGCTGTAAAAAACGCAGTGAAATGAAATCAACATGTACATTTTTTTCGTACATTTTCACTTTGGATAAAAGTGTCTGCAAAGTACCAATAACATACTGTATGCATAAAAGTGTAGTATGGGAATGTTTACTGTGCTTACTGCTGTGTCTCTCTCAGCTCAGGCAGTGCCTGCACTGGAGCGGCCCCTGGCTCATGCAGTGGAGGGCTGGGCCCTGCAGCAAGCACTCTCAGGCCTCAGGCAGGCTGCCCAATACGACCAGGCTGAAGCCCTCTGCACTCAGGTACCTGTGCTGCTACTGCTCACTGTCTGGCTGAGTCAGCTGTGGGAATAAAACATCCCAATTTGGAAACTGTGTATTTTGTACAAGCATAATTATGGAATTCTAAAAATATGGTGACTATATCTCTCTCAATATTCCAGCAAAATGGAGTGTGATTCTATGCTTTCAGTGCTTCTATAGTACATTGAGTCCATTTAAAAGACCTGTAATACTTCATTTACCTACCTCTATTAATACAAAACATACTCGTGCATAAATTCACACACATTTTTCCATGAACACTGAGGGTGGTCTTTTTCCTCCTGTGTGTGTGCTGTCTCAGGTGCTGAGCATGTCTCCTGATCACCCTGCAGTGGTGCTCCAGCTGAGACAGCTGCAGTGTGAACGCCTCCTCCTGGAGCAGCCTGGAACTGCACTACCCGTGCTTGTGTTGGAGCAGCTCTCTGCAGCTGTAATGGCCAACCCTACGTCAGTGTCTGCCTGGCATGTGAGTTAGCCTTAGCACTGACTCCCGTCAGCACCATAGTACCTTATTCTAGTGTATGTGTGGCTTTGATTTGAAGGCTGTAGTCTAGACAGATGTAATCCCCTCTCATGTAAACATGAGCCTTCTCCAGATGTACTCTTTATAAAGTATGAATGTGACCGATTACAAATAGTGTATTCCTGTTCTCTTATACTTAACTCTCGCTCTGTTTCTGTCTCTTATGCAACTACCCACATCCTCTGTCCTCTCTCTCTCTCTCTCTCTCTGTCCCTGTCCTTCTCCCTCCCTCTTTCTCCTCATAGTGGTTGGCAGGCTTGTATTTCTCTCAGGGTCTGCTGGCCCAGGCTTCCATGGCCTACAGGCAGAGCCTGCAGCTGGCCTCCCAGCTGGGCCAGTACAGTGGGAAGATAGGCAGCCTACTGAGGCTGGCGCTGCTAGCTCTGGCCCCCTGTATGGTAAGAGAGGACTAAATGTGCATTTGATATTATGTAGTTACATTCATTTCATAATATCATCTGTTAATGGAAAAAAACCCAGTTTTCTGATTTTAACTATACAGATGTTAAGTAACCTGATTAACTTTTTATGAGTATGTTTTTGTTTATTTTTTTTTTGCTATTTGTCAGAGAAATACCAGAAAGGTCAAGTTGATGTGTTGCAAAGGAACTTCTTTTGAACTGAGCCATAGTTAAAGATTAGGTGAAGTAAACAAAAGCAGGAAAGGGGAACTCATATCTGTTCATGTCGTCAATGGCCAGGCCAAAGTTTCAGGAAGCGACTGGAAAAATCTTGTTGTGGAGGCCACCACGGAGGCGCTGAAACTGGGTCCCTCTCCAGTCGCCCTTCTGCTGCAGGCCCTGCTGCAGTTCTCCACCAAGATGGAGGCCAGGTGGGAACACTTTCCGTTTTATTTTTGTTATAATAATTCATTCCCTTGGCCATCTAGAAGGAAGCTTTGAATGAGAGTCCATTAAAGGAGAAGTTTGGTGTGAATCAATCCATAGCCCTGTTGTTCAAGGTCACTAAATGCTGTTTATAAGAAAAAGAACGAAAAAATTTGATACAACATTAGCCGAATAACGAACCGGGCAGCTAAGTAAATGGGGCATAGTGTCTTACTTTCAGTTTCATTTGCTATGCCCCATTCAGTTAACAATAGTTATTGGTTTATAACTTGGCCTATGTTGCATCAATTTTTTTCCGTTCTTTTTGCTACAGACAGTATTCAGTGACCTCTAACAACAGGGCTATGGATTGATTCACACCAAACTTCTCCTTTAAGGAGTCCATTTTCAAGAACGCGTCCTTACTGTAATCTTCGTGTAGTCGAGAATAATGTTTATGTACTAAGAATACCTGATTTGATTCTACAAGGTTGCTGCATTCTTCTGCAAGGTGTAATGACATGAACAGTGATATATGAACATGAACATGATACATTAAATGTTGGGCCATCAAAGTAATGTGTGTGTGTGCGCACGCATGCGTGCGTGTCTTTCCCATTGCAGGGAAACCCGACGCCTGCTGGAGAGGCTTGTTTACTACGCATCGCCTGAGCAGCCTGAGAGCATGGCCTGTGTTGCACGATGGTATCTCCTCCGACACCTCCATGCCAAGGATGATCTGGAGCTTATGGATGTGAGGAAGCTGTCTGTCATTCAAAAAAAAAAGCTGCTTGTTTTTCTGCCTCCAGAACCCATTATACACACTCAACTATTATACTATAACAGTTAGTTCCAGTTGAACTATTTAGCAATTTCAGCCACTGCCGTGAAACCAAAAGTCCATCATACATGCTAGAGGTAGATAGACAGACAGACCATCATCATATACAGGTGTACTACTTGTATGTATGTATGTCATCATATACATCATATACTTCTCCATCATCATATACTACTTATGTATGTATAAAATTATATATATACAGTATATCATTATATTGATCTCTTTGTGTTCTCATTTTTCCCGTCTAGAAACTGGTGGAACAGGGTGCTGCTGCTGGAGACACCAGGCTCCTGGAGTTTCACAAAAAGCTGTATCCCGAAGGCTGACACGGCGCGCCTGGTGCCGTGACTGACCACAACAAACAGAACCCAGCTCTGTTCCATCTGCTCAACACAACAAAGCCATACCGCTTCCAGTGCTTGAACGCCCTTCACAAACCTGCCTCAAAAATATCTAGTGTCTTAATTTCATTAACTCACCACGAAACATAACCATTTACATTGCAAAGCATGAATTTTCAATTGACTTGTGTATGGACCAAATAACTTATTTTGACATGAAAGAAGCAAACAAATAATAATAAAAAATGTGTTACATCTTCAGCCTAAACAATCATGTTACCCCTGGTAAATGAGCTTATAATGTGACTGTGACAAGCAAAATTGCCATCATGTCCATGTACTACTTTAAGGTGGAAAGGCATTCAAATTTCCCATGTGAGACCAGATATTTTGCTTCCACCGTGTGCCTGCCTGCCTGCCTGCCTGCCAGCCAGCCGGCCGGCCATCCATCCAACCATTTGAGATGTGCACTTAAGGGAAATGCTGTGTGATTTTACCAATCATGGTTATATTGTCAAGGAATGAATGTGCTGATGGAATATTAGACTATAAAGCATTTTATCGATACTTGTGGCTTGGCCTTTTTTCCATTCTAAAACTTACTGTGCTCCATCCCTTTAAAACTGGCAACTTGTGGCCATTGCTTGACTCATCTCATCTGACCTTTTTTATCATAAGGGAGAAAAAAACGAATCCACCACCATATGCAGCAAACAATCCTTATTTGGGTTGGCTAGCCTGGCCTGTGTGCTCCTGTTGATTCTCTGGCCTGCTTCGGTCAAGGAGTTCTGTGGTCCATCATGCACGGATCTTGTGAATTCTTTGATGCTTATTTATAGAGATATGAGCTGCAATGTAGCCATCGAATACAACTACAAAGCTGATGTTCCATTTGATAATGGTTACAACTCCAGCTTAAACTCTGAATGTAAATCAATTTGCATTCAGTGATTTTCAGGTGGGAAAAAATAGACCCAGCAAATCATACCGGAGAGCAAGGCTGTTTCCTTTAGCATGTCTTCCTGCGCTGCTGTGTTTGGAAGGCGGTGGCTATGAGGTTGAGCAGCAGACCTCGCGTGGTGACTGAGCTACAGGTTATGTGTTGACTCGTGTTGGGTCTGTCTCCATGCAGGCACAAGTCGAGACACGACAAGTGTTTAAATCATGTTTGACAGACTGCATTTACAGTGTTTTTGCCCAAAATTAACACTATCTAAAAAGTGTGGAGATTAACAAAGAACGGCGATCATGTGGATATGAAGTGAAAGTTAACGGTAAGTTTACATAACTGAGTTATTCGTAACTTTTTACGCTAAGCCCGTAAGGGAGCATAGATATTTGTTTTTATTCAACATAGTTGTTTCGCACATGTGGAGACTGCCATTTGTAGGATTTCCAGTGTTTGTAATGCGGTCTGACTTTGAATTTGCTAAAATAAAGTGTAGCGTGTTGCTGCCTAAATGCACGCTTTGTTTATCTTTAAATCGACCTTGTGCAGAAAGAAACAACAAAGCTGGCCCGGATAAAGGTTTAAAATGGGTAATACAGCATTTCTACAGACATAGCGCCTGTGTAGTAGGCGAATTGATTAAACTGGTAACGTTAGACGAACTGTGAATCCTTTTTAAAGCTAACGATATTAACGTTAGCTAGCCAATGTAACGTTATCTATAGGAGTAGACTCGGGGTAGCTAAACGTACAGTTTGTCTTGAGTTGCCAACATTCTCAAACAAAATGTAACTTGCTAACTTCTGACCTTTGAAGCTATGTCATATCTCTTGCTGTTGTTTGTAAGGTAGTAGCCCACTTTTCGACCCCCCCTCCCCCTCATTCCTGACTGCTCATTCACCTTTCCCCCAAATGGCACAAGGATACAAGCATATGGACTGGCCACGTTCTAGACAGCTGCCAGGGACCTTCTGTTTACATGTGGATCGGAACAGTAGTGGACAACACATCACTCATTCCGTTCTAGTTTATGCATTTAACATGAGAACAGTTTGATCTATAGATTGAAAACGATTGCACTGAAAGGTACACTCACACCTAACTCATACCTTTTGTGACTGTGAAAGGTCTGTATGCTCTTGAGACGAGATGAAAAACTTTTTGGAACCTTTTTTTTTTTCAGGGCTCTTTGTCTGTGATGCATTGAGGAGTTCGTGCCACCACCCTCTACCGTCGGACTTTGTAAACCATTGACATCACCAAGAGACCATCTGGGCAACTACCAGCAAGAGCTGACAGAGGACCATTGTATCTGAGCAACTGGGAAAATGCAGGCCAGCACATCCGAAGAAGAACCGAAGAATCACTCCCAGGAACATTCCAGGGCAGTGGGCCCTCCGACAGCATCTGTGCCTGGGCAGGGTGAGGAGAAGGAAGCCATTCAAACTTACAGCAGGACAGATGGACCTTATGCCAACAAGCCTCCATCGGGCACAGAACCGCTATGTCCCCCATCCACATCTGCAGGCCCCAGTCAGGCTTCTTCATCCAGGCCAAGGCTCTCAGCGGGCCCGGAGGCCCGGGAAAAGCTCAAGTTCATCCTGGGGGCTTCAGAGGACAACTCATCTGATGATGAGCCTCTGGTTATGCTCCCACCTCCAGCAGCCAAAGCCAGTTCCAATGTGGTTCCACAAGCGCCATCTTCGTCCGCTAGTTCTGGACCACCGTCACAGCCTCCGCCAGGACCAGCCATAGCTCCCTCCTCAAGCAGCATGAGGTGAGTATCTGTAAGGACAGCAGGCGAACTCGATATTTCCTAACTTAATCAAGCCCGCTGCAGCCGCCTGCATCCAACGATGCTTTGTGAGTTGATACAGTAGCCCTGTCGTATTCTCATCCAATCCAATCCAACCCATAACGCATTGCTGGCCACAAGCGGCTGCAGCTGGCTTGATAAAGTGAAGATCAAGTTATGTTGAATTCGCTCAGTGTATGTACTGGTGCCTGATAAGTTTGTGTTTTCCCTCCCGCACAGAAGTTGCATGTCATGGCATGCTGCCAGGAGCCTGTAGTAATATGATCCTCTCTGTGTGTAGAAAAAGTATCAATACTGTACATGTGAAGTCAGGTCTCGGCTGTTTCTACTCGTGTGTTTTGACTGTGTTTGTTTTTAAGTGTTTGGCTTAGAATAACACCATACACAGGTTGCCTTAGTCCTCATTGTTTATTTTTAAGCATAGTCTCAGCAAGGCCTATCTCCTCTTGCTGTTGTTATGCTTTTGTAAGTGTACTCAACAGGCTGTAGAGGGTGCTCTAGATTAAAGTTCTGCCATGCTCTTGTGCGCCTGCTCTTGGACCTATGAAAGGGCAATAAAGAGTTTTTTGTTTTTTTTTTCCCCCACTGGAACCCTGTGTGTTAAAACTTTAAGTGTCTGATCCATATAAACTGTCCTATATATCTATGCATTCTTTAGCCAGAAAACAAAAAAAGGAGAGGGTTTTTCCACAACCTCCCCCCTCACGCGACAGAAGTGTCACGCAGTGTCCTGTCACTCACAGCTGTCTACCCACCTCAAGGGACTCTCAGAAGCTGTCACAATAGCACACCATGACCATGTGTGTTATTCAGGATACAAGCTTATTATAACTTAGCCCGCTAACTGAGTGAGGCTCCTTATCTGACACCAGAGGCTTTTGTTAAGTTCCCATAAACAGACAAAGCAAAAACACCCCCGTAATTCATCGGTTGCTTCATTTTCAGTGTCGTCCTTTGAGCAGAATTGTTTTTGCGTTGGAGTATGTAGGCCTACACCAGGTCTTGGTCTGCTTATCCCTTGTTGTGCCAGAAGATTTGACAGCAGGACCATTTTATAGGATGACTTAGAAAATGTAACTTTGGGCACTGCCATTTTTCTAGCTTAAAATCGGCTTATCAGACAAAATGGAACATAAACCTTCGTAAATAATCTCTTCTCTTGTGACTTTATTGCTAGGCTACCCTTCAGAGGTGGAAGTCTTGGCTGGTGACTGGTAGTTCAGTTTCTCAGCTCCTGTCAGGGCTTAGGCTACATGCCAAGAACAAGTGGGAAGCACAGTTCTGTACAACATGTCAAAAGGACGAAACTCTTTGCTGAGTCTATTTCAGGCCACGGAGACCATGCACTCTCTGACCCAGATTTGTCTCTGTGTTATTAGTAATTGTTTTTTTTGTTGTTGTTGTTTTTTTTTGTTATTGTTGTAATGACTGATTTTGGTCATGAACCAACTATGAAAAGAAAAAAGTTGATCTTAAGTAGGCCTAGTGATCAGATGTGAAGCGAAACCCATTTATCTCATTCATATTTAGTTATAGAGGTCAAGAAATGGGGTGATACTTAGGCTTATAAGCTATTAATCATATTTTTTATCTAATACATTTTACATGTAGTTTTCTAGTTATTTTAGATTAAACATAACCATACACATCACTGACAGTTAGTCTACTTGTGCAGCCATGTGTATGTACATTCATGTAGTCCTCACGTAGAGTATATGTCAGGGTGGGCGTATGGTCTACCTCTCCGTCGCTACTGGATCACCCGACGGCTGCGTGCTGGCTGCTCTCCTATGTGTTATTGTTGCATGCCACACATCCCTGGACTATTAATGGCACAAGGGTGCCTGCCTTTGACTTTCACAAGCAACCGCATAATGACCTCCTGCAATTTTGGTCAGATGTTGTACTGTTTGTTTTTTAAAGTTACCGTTCTTGCACAAATACAGCAAAAGAAGTTCAATGCTTGAACCATGGTGGACGGTGGCAAAACTTAGCGAGGCCACTCACAACAGGAAGGCATGTGGGCTGTGCCATTTTTTTTTTTTTTTTTTTTTTTTTTGCCCCATGTCCTGTGCTTTGTTGTGTTTCGTTTTGTGGTGACGCTGAATGCACTAGGTTGTGACCTGCGGAAAATCTCAGGTACTTGGGTGGTTGCCCTTCTTTAGCAGATGCCCATTTGAAGCAGGTTCAACTGGCACAGGACTGACGCTGTCGCTATGGATAAAGGGGCGCTTGCCTCAGCTCCGTGAAAAAAAAACGGTTGGTTTTGCACTTCGTCTGGGGAAACATTTACTGAGTAAAGATGGAGGGAAAACTTAAGGATGGAAGAGGTGAGAGACACAATTGCTATTGTTTACATTTTGTGACACAGTATGAGGCAGATAATTGGTTGTTGTCTATTTTATCAATTTTTTTTTATCAAGTTTTGATACACAGTCACTGAATTTGTCATTGTGCCATGTTTACAGTGTGGAGATTTTTCTCATAGAATGTCTTTCTTCAAGTTGTGAGATGGTCATTTGGAAATGTGTATGTGGTTGTTTTGTTTTTGTTGATCAAGAAATTGACCGGTGACATGGTGATACTCGGGACATTCTGCTCACTAATGTTCACTGTCAACTTGTTTTGCCCATGTGTGTTTAGAGGAAGTGTGTGTGAATGTGGGAGGGCTATAGGAAAGGGCTTTACTTGAGGAAGAAAAGAAAGTGAGTTTGAGTTGCTTATTTTCAGCTAGTCATGGAGGGAGACATGACTCTGCCAAAGTGGTATTGGTCACTGTTGTGGGGTTAGTGTGACTTGGCGTAGCCTACTTCAGTGTCTCTCTTTTGACCGTGTCCCTCTTTGAAAGATCAGTGGGGATTTGTCCCATGTGGGCTTCTAAAGAGCAACTTCCATGCTTTTGTTTGTTTGTTGCTTATTTCCCTCATTGTAAGGGCTAGAACTCTTCATAAACTTCAGACTGACGTTTTATATTCTCCAAGAGCCCGGTGTTTTTGTTTTAGGTATGAAAACTCCTGGAAATCGTTTCTTTTCTACATTTACAATTTCTTCAATTTTGTTACACAATATCACAGCTTTCTGCCCTAATAAAAATGTGAAGGTCTTTATTGAGAAAGGTAGTAGTGTTACATAAGCTTTGGTGTAGTTGATTTCATGCCTAAGGCCAGTAGCGATTAGTGTGTTCAGAGGAAACCGCACCTCCAAAGCCATTAAATATCCTCTGGAGTGCCCCGTTTTCCAGGGAAAAGGCCATCATGTGCCTCAGCATACCATGTTTTTATGGCACTGAACAATATGTTTAACCCCTAGGGGTGTTGATATGAAGGCCTTTACAGAAACCAGGATTGGATGGCAGCCTGTCAGGTTATTTTAAGCTAACCGTTAGCCTAGATCATCTTTATCTCTGGCCATATAGCATAGAATATTGGATTTGTTGTTATTGTTGGTGTTATTTTTCATTATTAGTACCCATAATGACTTGCCTCATACTGCGTAGGCTAATTGCTGCACTGGTCAGTTAGGCTGTGACTGAAATTAAAATATCTTATATTTTTAATATGTCTAAAATAAGCTGAATCTGAGACGTGTGTAGAATGTCTGTTGTGCTGCACTAAAGCAATTGAAGCATTCTGATGAACTGGGTGGATAGGCTTGATAACACATTAACTTGTGATTGGCTGCTGCTGCCTGGGGAACATTTATATGAGCTCAGTGCTCCGGGACAAGATGAGGGGACAGACGGGAATGTCGGTAAGGAGGAAAATGTTCTTGGATCTGAAGTAAATCTGGCTGTTTGATACTTTGTTGCCTTACTAAGCTGAGAGTAATGTTTGGAGTGCACCAAAGGAACTGAGGTGCTAACCTTTTTGCATAGAGAAATATTGTTGAAGAACCGCTGAACTTGATGTCATTTTATTTCCCACTCTCCGAGTGTGTGTATGGTGTTTGCAATTTAAGAATGCAATTAGTATCTTTCTTTCTATATCAGTCTCTGTTACACATAGGAGTACTATGGGGCTGCACTCGTGCCGTGGAGTAAGGGACATGCCCAGGAGAGACTAGCATAACAAAATCTCCCTTTGTACGACTTTATGTAAACATGTAGCCAGTAGAACACTGTTTTAATAACTCCAAGGGAAAACGCTCTGCAACTATTTATAGTTTTTCTGAACTGTACTCTCTGCGTCTTATCAGCCTGTGCTGGAGTGGTAAAGTTCACTTCCTTTTATTTGAGCTTGAGCTATGGCATGATTTCTGCTTTATCTCCCCCCGTCTGGCCTCCTGGCTGTGCCGTCAGGCCTAGCATGTCAGGCCCTCACCTGGTGAAGAAGGGACGAGAGCATCGCAAAATGGATTTACAGAGAGACTTCACCGTCGCCTCCCCGGCGGAATTCGTCACACGATTCGGGGGAAACCGAGTCATAGACAAGGTAGGATTGTTTGTGTGTGTGTGTGTGTGTGTGTGTGTGTGTGTGTGTTTGTTTAAATAGCGATTGCTGCCCCTCCTGCACGTTTTCTATCTTACTAGCTTTGAGATTAGAGTAACTGTAGGTTAAAAGAACTCCCACAGGGAAGTGGGAAAACAAAGAGAAATACACTCAGAGGTCAGAAATAACAGGCTGTAGTTAAACTGTAGACAGACTGATCTTTTTGCACATTTTCCTTACAGTATTGTACCTGTTGAAAGAGTTGTGCTAATTAACTGATCTATAATGCACCAAGAGTAGTAAGCTCATACTGGCTCGCACTTGGTGGCATTATCAAATTTCATTGAAATTTTCTCTGACTGATTTAATCACAAGGTGCTCATTGCCAACAATGGCATAGCAGCCGTGAAATGCATGCGGTCCATCCGGCGCTGGTCGTACGAGATGTTCCGGAACGAGAGAAACATCCGCTTCGTGGTGATGGTCACCCCCGAGGACCTCAAAGCAAATGCAGGTAAGGGCAAAGGTCAGATCGCGGCCTGCTCTCCTTGTTTCTATCTAGGGACTAGGGCAGCGTTTACACGATCACAATAATCTGATGACTGTCAAGAATTCGCTCTGACAGGTTTATATGATTCGGTCAGTTGTTAATGGATTTCTTCAAATGATGTGAAAGAACAAAAGAAACCTGATTAAGTCATATACATTTCTCGAATAATTCGGAATATTGGTCAAAAAAAAGGGATGATTATTTCATAACCCAATAGTGGCAGTAATCTGATCTAATCTGAGAGAATATCGGTATACTTGACCACTTGAATAATCAGGTCACTACAGTAACCCGGTAATTATCGTTTTTTTTTTAGTGTCTATGTAAACATGCTCAAGGCTCAATCACTGTTTCTCAAAGTCGAGGATGCTTCCTTGGTAGCACACTGGCCTTGGAAGCCGCGCACTAGGAAGACGAGCAT
>JASCQY010000293.1:3429267-3439993 GCA_030264315.1 Sardinella tawilis | reverse complement strand
CTTGGCGAGGTGTGATGACGTGGAATCCTCGGAAAAGTGGCTTGGAAGGATGCTTCCTTGACTTTGAGAAACAGTGAATCTTAGTGTTTTTGTTTCCTCTAGAGTACATCAAGATGGCAGACCACTACGTACCAGTCCCTGGGGGCCCCAATAACAACAACTATGCCAATGTTGAACTGATTGTGGACATTGCCAAAAGAATTCCAGTGCAGGTGATTTATTTATATATTTGTTTATTTATGTATTTATTTAGTAAATTATTTATTGAGTGAGTGGTTCTTGGCATTCCCTGTCTGATGGTGTGTGTTTGGTGTTCTGGGTTCTAGGCGGTGTGGGCAGGGTGGGGTCATGCATCAGAGAACCCCAAACTACCAGAGCTGCTGCACAAGGCTGGGATCACCTTCTTAGGTGAAGCACTCAGCACCACACTGAAAGCTACCGTATACATCTGTACACACGCCCACCTGCACAGATGAATATTAATGCTTGTGTGTGTGTGTGTGTGTGTATTGATGTATATATTTGAGTGTGTGTATGAATGTCCCTAGATACGGTGTGTGTGTGTGTGTGTGTGTGTGTGTGTGTGTGTGTGTGTGTGTGTGTGTGTGTGTGTACATATGCATGCACTGATTTTCAGTCTAAGTGTGTGTGTGTGTACATGTTCATACATGTGTGTATATGTTGATTTTCAGTCTAAATGTGTGTGTGTGTGTGTTTCTGCCTCAGGTCCATCCAGTAAGGCCATGTGGGCTTTGGGGGATAAGGTGGCCTCATCCATTGTGGCCCAGAGCGCTGACATCCCCATCCTCCCCTGGAGTGGCTCAGGTAGCCCCTTACACACACACACACACACACACACACACACACACACAAACACAGCCCCCCTCTCCTCTATCACTCTCCCCTCCACACAGACACACACACACACACACACACACACACACACAGACACACACAGTCCACCTCTCCTGTATCACTCTCCCCTCCACACAAACACACACACACACACACACACACACACACACAGCCCACCTCCCCCCCAACACATACACAGCCTACCTCCCCCCCCAACACATACACAGCCTACCTCTCCTCTATCACTCTCCCATCCAGACACACACTTACATTGAGTTAAACTTTGGGATTGACCAAAGAAAGTCAAAACATACTGTAGCAGGTTGATTCAGAGTACAGTATATGGTATGGTACACTTCATTCCCATTAGTAATTATAAAAGCCTTATAAATTGGGCAAATAATATCAAATATATGACAGCATGGCGTTTAAAAACCTGCGTCCCTGCAGGTCTGAGAGTGGATTGGGCCGAAGAGAACCAGAGGTTGGGCCACATCATCAGCGTTCCCCCAGACCTCTACGTTCAGGGCTGTGTGAGGGATGTGGACGAGGGGCTGGCGGTAAGAGCCCTTTTTTTCAATGTCAGTGATTTACTGTGATTCATGCTGAAAGGTAGCAGGTACTTCCTGTGACACTGCACAAAATTTTCTGTTCAAGTCAGTATGGCCAAGCTGCCTATTTACTGCATTTCCTGTCACAGAATTTCAGGCACCAATGAGAAGCAGGCGGGCTAAACAAGTTTAACTGATTCTGCCTTTGAGAAAGCGGCTAGTAGTTTTGATGGTCGTGAAAGCCAGGCTAGCTGAAAGGGTCTCTGTGGTGGGAATATTAGTTATGTATTATTGAGTCTGGTGATAAGGTGCTATTGTTTGTTTGTTTGTTTGTTTGTCTGTCTGTCTGTTTCATATTTATTTATTTATTTGTTTGTTTGTTTATAAGATTCTGTTCAAAGCACAGATGCATGGTTAAATCTAATGTTTTCTTGATTATATTTAGTTTTGGTCTTATCTGTGTTTGCGTTTGATACATTTGTACTTTGCTTTTTTAGAGTGCAGAGAAAATTGGCTACCCCATCGTGATCAAGGCCTCGGAGGGTGGAGGTGGCAAGGGCATCAGGAAAGTGGAGTGTGCAGAAGACTTCCCCAACTTCTTCAGACAGGTCAGCACTGGGACAGAATGAGAGCATCTGCTTCTCCTTGGACATCACATTACATTCCCTTTTATGCATTTAGCAGACGCTGTTATCCAATGTGGCTTCCAAAAGTAACACCGGCATTAAAACCTTACAAGTATGACTTGCCATCAGGAAATTGGCAGAAGATTATAGAGCAGGAGTGTGTTAGAAGTGCAGTAAACGGCAGATTGGGAGTGGAGTGAATTGTTTTTGCATTCCAGATAGAAGTGTTTATATTTCCACAAATGGTGGCGTGTTGCTTTAAGACAAAGAGGTGCTCTTTAAAAAAGCTTGGTCGTGGTGGTACCCCCTTCTCAGGTTTAACCGTATCGAGTGAGCAGATCACAGTAAAATGCCAGATTGCCACTATGTTTTATTAAAAATTGCCAAGGAGGAGCATTGGTTCCAGTCCATTGGATCTTTTATGTTCTCAATCTCGGTCATTGATGGTCCCAGTCGATGGCAGATGGTACATAGTGACGTTGTTATTATTGTCTCAGGTCCAAGCAGAGGTGCCAGGCTCGCCCATCTTCATCATGCAGTTGGCACAGCATGCCCGTCACCTGGAGGTGCAGATCCTGGCCGACCAGTATGGCAATGCCATCTCGCTGTTTGGCAGAGACTGCTCCATCCAGAGGAGACACCAGAAGATCATAGAGGAGGCGCCAGCCACCATCGCCTCCACATCCACATTCGAATACATGGAACGGGTGAGGAAAAATATATAGCATTCATTTACCAGGGTTTCTCTCCACTCACTTGATAGACCTGGGCTGCATTTCCCAAATCATCTACGATGTTCGTAAATGCTACGATGATCTGAAGGTATAGCAAATGGCATATGTTATGACCATCGTAGCACTTACGAACATCTTAGATGTTTTGGGAAACGCAGCCCTGGGCAATTGGAGTGAAGGCAATGGCAAGTTGGCCCCTTTTAGTTTGTGATGATGTTTCGCCTGGCCTGTAAACTCCAAAACACGAAAGTGTCAAAATATAAAAAGTGGAGGCGGACTCAAAGACTTATGCCTATATTGTTTTGTATTTCGCTGAAATGTATGTATGTACATAATGTCTTAAGACGAAAGCTGGAATGCACAAGTTTTGGGCTTAGCTCATTCTGAAACTTGAAATTGGAGGAGAAAAAAGCAAAACAAAGCATAATTGCATACTGTTGAACTCTGACCTCTTTGCAGACCTGTCAGATTTGTTGCATGTCATCACAAAGTGATCCTGTTCGGTCCTGGTGTCCAGGACCCTAGCCAGTGGTATTAATATTTTGCCTGAGATCAGATTGAGAAGTGACCCGTGCCCTCTTTCTCTCTCTCTCTCTCTCTCTCTCTCTCTGTGTTAGTATGCTGTGCGGCTGGCCAAGATGGTGGGATACGTGAGCGCTGGCACAGTGGAGTACCTCTTCTCTGAGGACGGCAGCTTCCACTTCCTGGAGCTGAACCCTCGTCTGCAGGTGGAGCACCCCTGCACTGAGATGATTGCAGACGTCAACCTGCCCGCTGCTCAGCTGCAGGTACTGTATGCTAGCGCTACACCCAACATGGCTACAGTACATGGCAGATGATGATGTGTCTCAATTTGCTAGCGCTACACCCAACATGGCTACAGTACATGGCAGATGATGATGTGTCTCAGTTTGCTAGCGCTACACCCAACAGGGCTACTGTACAGTACTTGGCAGATGATGATGTGTGTCAATTCACCTTCATTCATTTGTATTTGTATGGATTTCATACCTGATCCTAAGCAAGCTGCAGCATTTAGTCTTTTTTTTAGTCTTTAGTCTTAGTACTGCATGCAGTACCAATCAAATGATTAGAAAAATAAAATCTATGCCAAATTAATTAATCAGTTGAAAAACATGAAGAGTACTGGTAGTATACATGCTGTTATTATTTTTGGTCTTATTCGGATAGTATAAAATAGTTCAATATTAAAATACTGTTTGTTTACTTATTTGTTCTGCAGATTGGCATGGGCATCCCCCTGTACAGGATCAAAGAGATCCGTGTGCTGTACGGCGAGTGTCCCTGGGGTGACTCTGTGATCAACTTTGATGCCCCAGAGTGCATCCCTTCCCCCAGGGGTCATGTCATCGCAGCGCGCATCACCAGTGAGAACCCAGACGAGGTGAGGTCGGACACCCCACTGCATCGCTCCACGCGTTAAACAGTCGGACAATGTCAGCACTGGCTCTCAATGACCAAGAGGAATATCTCATATACTCTATACAGTGCATCTCCCCTGTAGTATAGCACTATTCATTAATGGTTGAATGACTAGGCCTGTTTGCTGTATCGCAGCATAGCTTTGATGTAGTTCCTCTTAGTAAGTTGCTCTGGTTAAATTAATAGAAGTGAAATGAATATAAATGTTGTTGCAGTGTTGACAGAGTTTTGTTGTTGTTGTTGTTGTTGCATTTATTGCTTGTTTAATGTAACTTTGTTAATGTGTTTCATCTTGTGGTGTGTGTCTGCTGTGTGATGTGTGCTGTAGGGGTTCAAGCCCAGCTCAGGCACTGTGCAGGAGCTTAACTTCAGGAGCAGCAAGAACGTGTGGGGCTATTTCAGCGTCGGGGCCACAGGCGGCCTCCACGAGTTTGCCGACTCGCAGTTTGGACACTGCTTCTCCTGGGGCGAGAACCGCGAGGAGGCCATCTCGTAAGAATCTTTCTTTTTAACTTATTTACCGTGAGGAGGCCATCTCGTAAGAATCTTTCAGTTTATTAAGTCAGCAGGGTTGACCCAAAGTACTCTACACAAGTGATGATATACAGATATAAAAATGTTGACAATTATGTTCAAACATCGCGTTTCTTGGAGGGAGGGGAATTCAAGCCAAGTCCAGTTTTCTATGAAATAATATGGTTTTTATCTGATGAACTTCCTCATGCTTGTGGTCTTCCTGATGTCTATCTGTGCACATAGTCATGACGCACACAAAAAACTTGGTCAGTGATTCAGCCTATTTGTCTCCGTTCCAAGAAAACCACCTAAACCATCCAAACACACTTTTTTTTTTTTTTTTTTTTTTTTTTTTTTATTATTATAATTTTCCCCTTCTATTCCAGTAATGCAGTATTAGTTAATAGTAATGCAATATTAGTTAACACTAGGCTTAATGGGTAACAGGAACATGGTGGTGGCCATGAAAGAGCTGTCCATCCGCGGAGACTTCCGGACTACTGTGGAGTATCTCATCAAGCTGCTGGAGACCGAGAGCTTCAGGAATAATGACATTGACACCGGCTGGCTTGATCACCTCATCGCAGAGAAAGTGCAGGTAGAGGAGCTGCATACTATAGCTAAATGAATTGGAAATATGAAATATGAACACCACAACATATGGCATCACAAACAAACTTCCTTTTCTCTACCTTTTTTTTTTTTGTTTGTTTACTTTTTTCAGGCCGAGAGGCCAGACACCATGTTGGGAGTTGTCTGCGGCTCGTTGCACGTAGCAGATGGATGTTTCCGGAAGAGCATGTCCGACTTCCTCCACTCACTGGAAAGGTGCTACTACTGCTTACATATACATACACACACACACACACACACACACACACACACACACACACACACACACACACACACACAGCAACAAATGCTGTTGTATATGAAATTAAATCCTCCTTGACCAACCTGCTTTTGTTGTCCTTGTAGGGGCCAAGTGCTTCCTGCTGCCAGTCTCCTAAACTTTGTCGAGGTCGACCTCATCTACGACGGCGTGAAATACTGCCTGAAGGTGAAGACGGATCAGTGTCACCAGTCAATCTGAGATCTACCTTCGAAACCGAGATATTTATAACCTTGCAACTGTTCTTTTAATGCTCTGTGTATGTTTGTGTTTCTCAGGTGGCGCGCCAGTCCCCTACCACCTATGTCATCATTATGAATGGCTCTGACATTGAGATCGACGTGCACCGGCTGAGTGACGGAGGCCTGCTCCTCTCTTACAACGGCAGCAGCCACACCACCTACATGAAGGAGGAGATAGACAGGTGAGGAGGAGCGTACTTGAGCATGCTCACAGACCCCACCAATCCCCTCCTTCCAGAACACACATGTTCCAGACCGCAGAGATTCTGGTTCAAAGAGATTTGTGGCAAGGTTTAACAAACTGGACAGAATCTTGTGTCATTAAGCATAGTTTTATATTAACCACTGAAAAAAATCACACTGAATATATAATATATTATATATAATATATTAAATATATACAGTATATTCAATAACTCGAAGTGGTTGATTTTAATACAGACTTTAATACACATGCTAACTTTTTTATCGTGCAACTAGTATAAGCTTGCAATTTAATAATTTAGTTTTGACCACAATCTCTTCTTAATGAAGCTGTGTTTTTCATTTACTGCAAGTTGTACTCTTTGCAGGTATCGCGTCACTGTGGGAAACAAGACGTGCGTGTTCGAGAAGGAGAAAGACCCCACGGTGCTGAGGTCGCCCTCTGCAGGCAAGCTGCTGCAGTACATGGTGGAGGAGGGGGGCCATATCTGTGCAGGTCACCCATACGCCGAGATAGAGGTGACCTCCTGTCTCTCCCAGCACACCTACACTAAGTTTGATACTAGTGCACTCTGGGTAGTGGAGTCTTTTGGTCCACAGAGATGACATCATCGTTTGTTGTTTTTGTGTGTCGTCTATGGCAGGTGATGAAGATGGTGATGACCCTGACCGTGGAAGAGTCTGGTTGTGTGTTCTTTGTGAAGAGGCCAGGGGCCGTGTTGGAACCCGGGTGTATGGTGGCCCGTCTCGAACTTGACGACCCCAGCAGCATCCACCCGGTAAACCCTCTTGTTTCCATCGCTGGATGCCATTCAGGCCTGTTGTGATGGAATACAGTACATAGATCTGTACATTTACTTAGAGCTGCCAGGCTTGGTAGTATGGTAGTGGTAGAGGAGCTCTGCTTTTCATTTAGACAGCTAGTTAATTTTGCTTAAGGTAAAATGTTTTTCAAAATTAGTACAGAATTGACTAAAACTGACAAGAGAGGGCTGCTTGGTTGATGTGACTCACAACTTGCTGTACTCTTGCTCTCTCCTCCTCTGTGGTGCTCCAGGTAGAGCTGAACACTGCAGCGCTGCCTCCCCAGGAGCCCCTGCCCATAGTGGGGGAGAAGCTCCATCAGGTGTTCCACAGCGTGCTGGAGAACCTGGTCAAGATCATGGATGGCTTCTGCCTCCCAGAACCTTACTTTGGTGTCAAGGTCAGCGAACTACAGTGCCCAGAGACTGCTGTCAGAAATATCTGGGACAAAACTTCTATTTTGTACTGTAACTTTTGCAATCAGAATTGGGTGTCGTGTCCTGAATTTTACGGATTTGAAAAAAAACAGCAAGAATTGTGAAAACAACAAGAATTATTTATGAGGTTGAATGTTTGAGCGAATTCTTTGAGGACTGAGATATGGTGTGATGCCTTCTCTTCTTAGTGTGTGAGATTAATGGACGTGTGTGTGTGTGTGTGTGATTGGACATTTGTGTGTGTGTGTGTGTGTGTGTGTGTGTTGCAGGTGAAGAAGTGGGTCGGCAGTCTGATGAAGACCCTGCGCGACCCCTCGCTGCCCCTGCTGGAGCTGCAGGAGATCATGACTAGCGTGTCGGGCCGCATCCCTGTGAACGTGGAGAAGGCCATCCGCAAAGTCATGGCCCAGTACGCCAGCAACATCACCTCCGTCCTCTGCCAGTTCCCCAGCCAAAGGGTCAGTGCTCAACCCCATTGGTTGTTTTTCTTTAAAGCATGCTCAGGAAGGCTTCTTTGTCAAGGATGAATTTTCTTTTTTCTTTTGCTGCAATTTATTTTGCCAGGCCAATAATAGTGGTGCACGTTGTACTGTGAAAAAAGGGTCTAGACAGATTCTGGGTACAACATGCTAAGGGTGCATTGCTGCTGTGTCCTGATGTTAGAGAGGCTTTGTTGTGCATTGGTCACCAAAGGAAAATCCATTCCCATAGTACAAGGTCACACGCTCCTGTATTCATCTGAAATATCTGGGTATTCATCTGGGTATTCATCTGAAAATGGCAGTTCAGTCTAAGATTGAATGTTTGTCATTCCAATCTCATTTGTGTAAGAGTTGACCAACTTACATTAATGACGCAGAATGATTGTTACTTAACCTGTCACCTTTAACACTACTGATTCTGGATGTGTCATGAACCTGTCCGTCTTTATAGCAGATAAGTCTAAGGTTTGTAATATAGCATTTCAATACTATATTACTTGTTGGGTTAAAGCAACACTCAACACTTGTGGAAATATGTTCATTTCCCATCTCCCCTCAAGTTAATTAATTGAGCCATACCTTTCTCCTTTTCATCCAGTCCTTCTCTGAGTCTGGCGATACCAATTTTAGCTCCAAGCTAGCATGTATAATTGGATCCGATTAGACCAGGCGAGATGCTAATGGTCCAATGTGATTCAATGATACATGCTAATTTGGAGCTAAAATTGGTATTGCCAGACTCCGAGAAGGACTGGATGAACAGGAGAAAGGTATGGCTCAATTAATTAACTCAAATATTTCCACAAATGGTGGCGTGTTGCTTTTAGGCCACTTGCTAAACCTTTGCTTGTTTTTAAATCACGCCAGGTAAATAGCCTCTCTTATCTCTATGACCTGCTTCTCAACCTGATAGGACCTGATAAGACCTGGATGTAATTTACATGTCTATATCTATTCACCCTATTACAGATAGCCAACATACTGGACAGCCATGCCGCCACCCTCCAGAGGAAGGCCGATAGGGAGGTTTTCTTCATGAACACCCAGAGCATTGTGCAACTGATACAGAGGTTAGAACCTCCCTTCACATAGCAAGAGCTAAGAACGTGCCTGTTCCCAGATACCTGTGCTTTTGTCAAAGGGCGACTTGACTAACCTCATCCCTAGTGACCGTGTAGAGAGTGGTAGAGCCAAAGATTATGGAATATTGACCAAGATAGAGCAACATAATACGTTACAACGGGAGCAAACGTGAATAGTTCCGGTCTGCATAAGTCGGCACTTCACAATATAAACTTTTACCTGATTTTCTGTATTAGCGAATGAGGGCTCGACTTTGGTCTGCATAAAGGGGGATTTTGCCCCCCTCCCCCTTGCAAAAATAGAACACGAAATTTAACGGACGTTTGTTCCCCTCGCTCCACTTTGACCCTCTCTGGTAGAGCTTAGAAAAAAAGTTTATAGTGGTGTGCACTCAAGTATTTAAAACATCAATAAAAATTCTTTGAAGTCTCAATTTCACACACTGAAATAAAGCTATCAGATAAAACAATGGTGGTATTGAACAAAAAAATAAGGAGAGTGACCATAGGTCAACCACGCAACCGAAGTATCATTTTCTCTTTGTTTTGTGCAGGTATCGCAGTGGGGTCCGAGGCTACATGAAATCAGTGGTCTTAGACTTATTGAAAAGATACCTACAGGTGGAGACACAGTTTCAGCAAGGTAAGTGTTAGTTGTGTCAACAAATCCTTTCATTATAAATCACTTCATCCCTTCATTTAGCTGTCTAAAGCAGTTGATGTTTTGTAGCTGAAAATAAAATGACCCACTTATTATGTCTGTAGCCTGTGACCTGCACTATAAAAATTTGAGAAGTTCAGACGTGTACCGTAAGCTGGTGTTTTGTCCCCTAGCCCACTATGATAAGTGTGTGATTAACCTGAGGGAAAAGCACAAGCCAGACATGAGTCCTGTCCTGGAGTACATCTTCTCCCACGCCCAGGTGTCCAAGAAGAATGTTCTGGTCACCATGCTCATTGTAAGTCTGATTCTTGTAGACCGCTCAGACATTCTATTTCATCCCCAAACTTTGCTTCTGCTATATTAAAAAAACTAAGAAATGTAATGTTAGGTGTGTTAGTATGATTGTTTTGCCAAATGAGGCATCTATTCAACTGAAACATTGCTACAGAATTGCGTCTAACTACAGTTTTGTGGAATGTAAGCTTTGCAAGCACATAAAACTCAGGAGGTAAATAATAGTAAAGACTAAGCCTGTGTTTTAAAATGCTTGTGTGAGCAGGCATGATGTGAGTTGTCGTGGTGAACTATGCCTTGATTTAAAGGACCAGCTCTGTGGGAGGGACCCCACTCTGGCCGATGAGCTGATGGCCATTTTGAACGAGCTCACCCAACTCAGCAAGATGGAGAACTCCAAGGTGGCCCTGCGCGCCAGACAGGTCAGTTCAGGTCAACCTCCATGATCTCCTCACACAGCCCCAACATGCAACACATTTATTATATAGACGAGTAGTTAATGAAAAAGGAATCCTATTTGTATGTAGAGTAGTTGAGACCCTATTATGCTCACTTGCAAAATCATTTTTGTTTTGTTTTGTTTTGTTTTGTTTTGTTCTGTTTTCTATGAAGAAACAGGTTGGTCCAGGTGTAGGTTGAAATGTTGAGTGAAAGGTTAGATTGTACTACAGAAAAGTAAGTAAGTAAGTAAGTAAGTGCAGGTTTATTCCTCATGACTGCCTCGGTCAGTCGGACTCCACACACACAGAGAACAGGTGTTTAGGCTACTGTATATAGTGTATCAGACCGTTGGTCCAAAAGGGCTTTCCCTGACTCACTCAAGATCTCTCTCTCTCTTTCTCTCTCTCTCTCTCTCTCTCTCTCTCTCTCTCTCTCTCTCTCTCTCTCTCTCTCTCTCTC
>JASCQY010000293.1:3394923-3405678 GCA_030264315.1 Sardinella tawilis | reverse complement strand
TCTGGAGGACACTGTAGGCAGGCACCACACCACCACTACCACCCCCCCCCCCCCATCTAAACTACTTCAACACACACACTCACACACACACACACACACACACACAACCAGACATGCTCCCCCTCTTCAACCAAATCAGGTGACCAAGGACCCCCTCGTACCATTGGCTGAATCGTACGTAAACAACGCCGTAGGCCATTTGAAACATGGGGCTGTGGCACACGTTGTGTGTAACAGTTGGCCTTGTCTATTGAAAAATGATCACCTATTGTGTCCCAAACGACAAATCTGTCCAGTGGCACGTGGCTCTATTGTCTTCCCTAGCCCTCCCCATCCCAACCCCTCCCCCCCCAGACCCTTCCTTGATTGTCTCTACCGTTTTTTTTCTCTCTCTCTCTATCCCTCTCTCTCTCTCTCTCTCTTAACCAACCCACTTGCATTAATCTGTTGGAATGACAGGCCTCATGAACCAGCCGCAAATAGGATGCCATCTGTTTCCCTGTCCCTTTCCATCCAGCCCTCCTATTCCCCCTGGGGGGAGGGGAGAGGAGGATGGGTTCCCCCTGGTTAGTCAGAAAAGCTCAGCTCAGTGGGCCTTGAGGACACAGGCTACGGGGCTGGGGCTTCTGGGGGATGGGGATGGTGGTGGGACTGGGGCTGGTTGTCTGATGGGGGGGGGGGGGGTTAGTCATGGTGGCTCAATGAGGAAAAGGTCTCATGAATAATCTAGACACACCCGTTTGGGTGAAATCAGACTCAAGGCAGCAGCAGCACTACCTGACACACACCACACACCACTTTGAAGTGTGTCATGTGCACCCCCATCCCCCACCTTCTCCAACTTCACCTAGAAACTGCACCTTACCGCAGGACAAAGACGCCTACCATTGCAACACCAGCTGTCATACGTGGCTCTTGTTTAAGCAAGCAACCAAAAGCCTGAATGTTTAAAAATAAGTTTCTGACAAACTGAAGAAAATATAGTCATTGTATTTGTAAACCAAATGAAGATACGGCCCAAACTTTACAACAGGTCACGAAATGCACTTTTCAGTGAAAACAGCGTTCGGTGTGGACAAAATATTGAAAACATGATTTTTCCCTAAGTTGACAATACTTCAGCTACGGTATTTCATGGCATTTTTCTTTTTGAGGCCTTTCCATCCCAAAAGCTTTGTTCTGAAGAGTTTAAATCTGGCCTGTAAAATGCCAATTGTCACAATCACTTCAAATTACAGCACTGCAGAAACTCATGACAATATATTGGTAGAGCATAATGTCCAATCTGTCTATTTGTGTGGCTAAGAAAGGGTGAGAAAGTCAACTAGCAAAACATTATAATTGGTGCAACGTTAATAAAAATAAAAAATAGTTTCTTGTAATCATTCTTTTGTTACTTAAGTTTACACTGACAACCATCAAGAGTTGTCTGCACTGTATCATAATAGTATAACTGGATGAAACAAAACGCATTAACATTTTGCCAAAAACAATTCACTCTGCCTAGAGACAAATCTTGTGAGCGGAATATTAGACGGAATATTAGAATATTAGAATAGCCTACATAAATGTGAATCATTTTTCAAAATAGGAGAGGATATTTTAAAGAATATCAATGTCATCTAAAATGGCCCAATATGCAAAGGCAGAACTGCCTACAATCTCACACAACCTCTCCATTTTCCCCATTCGTTCACTTGAAAAAGTACCAGAAATAATGGTCAATAAAAGCCAAAGGCCTGCTATTCTGTGTCTCTCTGTGATAAGACAATGACTGATGTGATATACTGTATCATTAATTCACAGGGGACGGGCAAGTAGAGGTATAAGAGGAACGCTTTTGGCCATTTTGTTTTTTCAGGAAGAATTGAATCCTCACGTCCCCCACCCCCCAAGTCCTGCCAGTTTTGTGGGAAAATTTTAAAGGAAGGCTCTACTTTGAATATCAACTATCTAAATAAGATCATTAAATACAAATATTTTGAAAAAATTCTGGCTTTAGGTAAGCTTTCAAACATTTAACATTTAAACCACTGATGGGGCACCTTGCTATGTTGTCTATGGTGTGTGGTTAAGGCCTGCTCATTAGAATCCAATTAGGCATGGGGGGCAAACATATATTTTACTTGTTCAACGAGGCAAAACATGGACCCGCTCTGGACATCTTCAGTAAAAGAAGGCTGTGGGTGAGCAAAATTTCACCCTCCGCCCCTCCCGTCTTCTTAGTAATTGGGAGCCATTGGCTCTCGGCAGTGACCCCAGTACCCCCAACTCCCCCAAACCCGCCTGGGCAAAGGGCTCAGCCGCTGTCTGCGCCGACAGCGGCCGTGTAAACAGAGCTGATGAGGTCTGACAGATCCATTCAAAGCGAAAATGATGTATTCTCAAGGATTCTGTTATTCAGTCCTTTTGTCCACTAATAACTATAAATATACCCTAATACTTGGTGATGGTCTTTAGGACTACACAATCCATCTTCACAAAAGTCCATTTCCAAAAAAATAAAATGTAATAAAATAAAATTACATAAGTAATCATACATGATTGTGAGACAACACAAACTAAAATAAAGCCTAATCATATCACAACCTTGAGGACGGGATATTTTCAAAAATGTTTTTGGTAAAATGTTTTCGGCATGGTTTATGAAAAAAAAGCAGTGCTCTTACCTGAAGTCCTGTGGGGAGGCATGCTGGCTCTCCATGACCCCAGACACTCTTGTTGTGATTCCACTTTCTATCATCATCTGGGCTTCAAAACAATCTTGAAATGGTTTGACAGAAAGAAAATACATTTTAATAACCACATCGATTGAAGATGTAAAAGTAGCCTACATGTGGTGTTTATTTGTCCAGTAGTCATTTATCTAAACCAATGGACAATATTATGAAATGCTTTAAAAGTACAATAGTGTAGGGATAAAACACCACTATAGCCAATTAAGGGTTGAAATATCAGATAGACAAGCTTTAACATTAGACCACTCCATAGAAGGTTAAAAAAAGAAATGTCGAGTGAAAATCTTAACTGAAAGTGACTAATTTTAGCCTATTTGTGCTCTGTCGTTGGTGAACATCTTCTGTGCAAAGAGGCATTGGCTATTATTAATTGGCTTGGTCTAACTAAATTGATTTAAACGTTAGCAAAGTGTGAGCTCGTTTCTTTATGTATCCTAGCCTATGCATAGTCTACTTTGTTACACACAAACCTTTTTCCCATGATAAATTATAACAGAATTCTGTAGAAATGTATCGAACTCCCCGATTTAGCCTAATGCGTTGCAATGTAGCCAAGTTTCTGAAGCATCAGAACATTTAGCGAAATAAGCGTGTAGCATAGGATAAACATCCACAGAATAATTTGTCCTTGTTAGGAAAGTTGTTTATCTAGCCTATGTTTGCTAATCACTGTGAGAAACACGTCAGAAATTACATTTATAACATGGAAATGCAATAGGTCAATAATCCAAAATGGATAGAAAATAAATAAAGAGCTTACCTCTTCTGACTGTGGTCGAGGTCTACGGAAGTCTATATCCCAATAAGTTACAGTATTGTTGCACTTGTCTCGGAAACCGTTTTTAAATTTCCCTCTCCGACACTGTCCTCCAGGCTGTCATGCGCAGTCTTTGAATGGAGTTCGAAATAGCCTACTTCGGGGGGTTGGATCTCAATGACAGCTGCTGCCACTGTAATAACGACGGATGTAACGCCCACCAAATGCCAGAGAGAGGGAACCTATAAACCTAAACATGATCTGTCCGGATCTGTCTCCATAAATTGTGACAAAAAAGGTTGACTTTTTTTTGTCAATTGACTGAAGCATGCAAATTGTCCATGAGACGAAAGAGAATAGACAAAAAGGAAAAAGCGTTATAATTCACTTATCAATCATTTGCATCCTCAACAAAATTGTTGGAGGTAGGCTATTATAAACTCACCCTTGTAAGTGTTCTCATTCCGTTAGTAGGCTTAAAAGTTAGGCTAGGCTACTGCATATTTGAAACACCATAAGCTACACTATGCGGCATATGTGTCAAAAAGTAGCCTATCCTATGAAACTACTAGTCTAAAGTTTTGTTTTCAATATCACCGGTTGTAACCTAGTTCAGTCATCGTAATAAGTCTCCATTCTATTCCTGCAGCTATTCACAGTATCAGTGCACACCAGGCAGCGGTCACCAGTTTGTGTTTCTTGAATGAGTTGAAAACTGTGCGGGTCAAATATTAGAGCGCCACTACTCCCGCTCCCACGGGCGCTCAGCAGCGGGAAAGGCAGGGAAAGAAGCGCGCATCAGGTGCACTATGTGGAAGACAGTCATAGGTTGTAAAATAGGATACTTCAGCGTAAATGTTTTCTCTTGAGTTACTGAGTAAGATTAAAGTAGTTAAAATGACTTCAGTTTTGCAAAACAGTTGGCCTTCTATAGCCCGTGTTTGTAGGCTATTTGTTAAAAGGGTCTCCAATTAGATCTATTTTGCATGGCTATGGCTATATATTTTTGTTCTTCTTTCTTGGTAATGCGACCTCAAAATACATCGATTATTAGAACGAAATAAATTTGGGTTAAGTGTTTTAGTCACCCTATGTTTATGAGATGAGATGCTGACTGCAGAAAAACCACATGGGACACCACAGATGGTAAATCGCAGTGTCACAATAGGCTCAATCAATGCCTACTTCCAACGGCCGAAAACCTGTCTGGAAACTAAGGTCCATATAGCCTGTCAGCTCCTGTGCCTGTTTTTTTTTTTTTTTTTTTTTTTTTTATCTTTTGGGGGATATGGAACTATTAGTGATTAATTTACACTCAAGAGACTATTATGTGTCATCTAAAAATATCCTAAAAAGACAGTGCTTGTTAACATGAGCACAGACTACTTATTGACTACTTTCGTTTTAATTTTTTAAATTGAAAAATATAAAAGTGATGGATATGTTTGAGTGGGCCGTACTAATATATAATGGGTGCATCTCTGTAGGCTATGCGGGTGTATCTCTCTCTCTCTCTCTCTCTCTCTCTCTCTCTCCCTCTCTCCCTCTCTCTCTCACAGCATTTTCAGGTTAATCAATCTGACGCTAATGGTTCCTGGTGCATGTCAGATTACAAGTCTGGCCCTTCATACATACAGCATGAAAGCACTCCTGTGATGGCATTTTTCTTCTCAAATGGTCACGGATAATGCCATAATGACCAGTGCCTGATGATAGGTGATGGGGACCAGTTTCCTCTGTTGTGACTCACAGCGAGAGTTTAGCCAAAGCTGCCACCATAATGTGGCAAGTAGCCTCACAAACCCAAACACTCTCTCTCTCTCTCTCTCTCTCTCTCTCTCTCTCTCTCTCTCTCTTTCTCTCTCTCTCTCTCTCTCTCTCTTTCTCTCTCTCCCTCTCTCTCGTCACTCACTTGTCTCCCCTGAATGATAAGTGACCCAGTGTAACCTTTTGGCCGAAGGGAGGAAATTGCCCCTGGTCTGTAGATGGTCGGTGTAGTGTTTGTGAGGAGAGGTAGTCAAAAGTGTCTACTTTGATGAGGATCTCACCGTCTGGGTCAAAGGATGTCGGAGTGCTTGGTAGTTTGTGACTTGTTGTGTCAAAAGGTTAATCAGACTCCTGATTATTGCTGCTGTTTTCAATTGAGTGAAAAGGCTAACACCAAAATAGAGCAAAATGCCCTTTAAAGCATCTGTAATGCTTTAAATACAGCCTAGATTTATTTTTTTGTAAATGACACTAGGTTTGCGCTATAGCACCTCGTCACACTAGTCATGAGTGGGACTTAAACTTTGTGCATGAAATTTCACATATGTATTCATGCATACATACACACACAGACACACACACACACAGACACACACACACTGAATAAGTAGTGACAGTGGCCCTATCATGAGCCATGTTTGCTTAACATCATTGCCACTAAACCACAGAGAGAATTTCTCCCCAATTGGTTTGGAATTGTGCTGCTGTCCGTCCTCCACTCTCCCATTCAGAGTCCCTCTTTAAGATGTCGCCGCAGCTGTGTAGGTTTCTCAAGAGAGCTGTGAGCTTTTGGAGAGAAAAAAAAATCCCTCTTTAGCCATGACCCTAAAGTCAGAGACTGATTGAGGTTGTCAGCATCGGCCTCTCATCATTAATCTATAAAAACAGCACTAGGGTGAGGAGAAAGGGGCGGAGTGTTTTCATGTGAGCAAGTGAGAAAGTGAGAGAGAGAGAGAGAGAGGGAGTGAGAGGGAGGGAGGGAGGGAGGGAGAGAGGGCTACGGGGTAAGGAGAAGGGCGAGAGAGAAGAGAAAAAGAGAGGGACCTGGTGGGAACGCGTTATTATCAGCCCTCTTTCCCAGCATGGCCTCTCTAATGGGAAAATGGGGTGCTTTGACTCCTGTGAGATGGGATTTGTCGGCTCTTGTGCTGAACCCAAGCCCAGTGGGTAGCACAAAGCTTGTTAAGTCTGGACAAGCATTACTGGAGAGGGGAGGTGTGCAATATACACCCAGAGTTACGTTTGCTGGGCGGTGGGGGGTGGTGTGTGTGTGTGTGTGTGTGTGTGTGTGTGTGTTGGGCTGTGTGTGTGTGTGTGGGGGGGGGGGGGTGGTTCATGTATCCTTGGCAACGGTGGACAAACTTTTTGGGACCAAACTTGACCCTATCCTCTCTTTGGTGAACAGGCTCTGGCACTTTTTTGTGTGTGTGAAGTTATGTGCTGTTCTTTTTTTGGGCATGACAGTGTTGGGGTTCGCTTTCCATTACCATAAGAATTGAAGTGTGAAAAACAAAAAAACAAATGATAGGGGATTAATTGTCCTTTAAAGATCCTGGAAACAGGACTGTAAAGGGCAGAGAGAAACTCTATCCATTCTTCAGGGGCTTTAATGCTATTAGCCCGGAGAAAAGAGACACCCGCATGTCGTGTCTGTTTGCAGCAACTTATTCATTGACTCAAGGGAATCAGCTGTTGCTCTGTTTCTCAGAGGCACTACACAGCACTCAGTACACAATCGACAGTACACAACAAATGGATGCTGGCTTTGACACACACACACACACACACACACACACACACACACACACACACATACATACAGTCTTCATTCCCTCGTGCTAAGGAGGCAACATTGTTGTTGTTTGTGTTGATTTTAAGTAAAGAATAACATTAGCCTACTTAAATTCATACAGACAACCCATGCTATCGTGTCTAGCTGGTGAAACATCTTGGTTTACTTGATTTGACAGTGTCAGTGTATAAGTCAGTATTGGGAAATTTAGTAGGTAACGCTTTACTTGACGGGTGAGTTCATAGCACATTCATAGCAGTTGTCATAAATTGTAAAGCATTCATGACTGTTTCATAAGACATGACTCAACATTCATACCAAACCTTTCATAAATGAGGAAGACAGAATGTCAATAACGTATCAAATTAAAAGTCCAATGTTCTCAAAGCAGCATCGCTGATTTCATTTTAAACCTGATCATGTCACATTAAATATTTCATGAATGTCTTATGAAGAAGTATGTTTAGAAATATGAATCGTTTTTTTTAACTGACTTGAAAGCTTTTTCTTAATTTCTCTGCTAATTGTCTTCAACTGCGAGGCAGGGGGGTGCTTGGAACTGGAAAGCACATATGTTGGTGTAGTTTGTTTCCCTTGGCATGCTGACTCAGAATGCCTGTCTGTGTGGATCCATACGCTGTGAGGATCGCTTACTGCCTCAATGCACTCTTGTCAGCTGCGGGAAGCATCAAGCGGAGAAGTCTAAAAAGGGGCCGATGCCAGCCTGGCATCGAGTGACCGGGCTGCCCCAAACAAAATCACACACCATGATGCCTGGCATATTGTCACTGTTTGAATGCTGTGAATTGCTGAGTAGCTCGTGGTAATGTATTTGTCTAATCAAAGATCAGCAGGAGGAGGAGGAGGTTGGCAGACTTGGCCTGACTGGTGGCCACCACGTCATGGTGTGTGTGTGTGTGTGTGTGTGTGTCTGTATGTCTGTGTGTATGTGCATATGTATGTGTGTGAGTGTGTGCGTCTGTGTACATATGTGTGTGTGTGTGTGTGTATGTGTGTGTGTGTATGAGTGGGTCAGAGTGTGTGCTTCTGTGTGCGTGTGGTTAGTGGTGGTGTTATGTGTGTGTGTGTGTGTGTGTGTGTCGTTAGTGGTGGTGTGTGTAGGGGGACAGAGACAGAGAGAGAGAGATTGATAGGTTGGCTGAAGTGGATTGGGTGTCTGTATCTTTGCGTTACACTCAGGTGCAGTAGTAGGCGCCCAGCCTAGGTAAGTCCTGAATAAGATCTTTCCACGCAACCCCCCTCCCCCGCTCTGACCACCCCATGAATCATTGAGTAGCCGGCCCGTGAGCTCCGCTGAGCATGGGTTACTGCACCGGAGAACAGCCCCACAGGTAGACTGTGCACAGGTGTGCCACGCCGCTGAACTGACTTGTTGTCTCTTATGGTGGTAGGGGGATCTGGACGCAGAGGAGTCGTAAGGCGGACGCACTGCGGTGACACTTGCAGGGTGTTTCTTTCAACTGTGTTATACATATACCTCACAAGGAGCCTAAATGCAGTGTACAGTCATCCATCTGGAGATATCTCAGCAATGTGACTGAGTGGAACATCCTAGTGGAGAAGAGCTACTGCTTTTTGGGAGTCCTTCAATTTACCTCAGAAGAAGCATCAGCAGCATGCAGGTATGGCATTGACAGACACGAGCGCAGACTCTCCGCAAATGCAACCTACAATCTATGCTCCTTTCCAATCTACTCTATGCTCTTTTTTATTGTATAGATCTGATTCTTCTTGAGACAAACTTTAGGACGATTGATGTATACAAAATGTATTGGGCAGTGAAAAAACAGCTCACACAAAAACACACAAGTGTTTTTATTTCAGCATCATTCATTGTTTGCTTAGGGAAATCGAGCACAACTGCAGGTTCAAACAATATGGGGGCATATTTGTCTATTGAAGTATTGCTACCACTTTCAAATTCTTCCAAAATCTTTTCAGTTTGTCCACTGATTTCTGTATTGATGCCTGTTGACAATGTTCATGTCCAGTTGTTTTTACTCTAAGATCCAAGTGTACTAGTAGGACACGGTAAAGATGGTGTCAGTCGGCATGGTCCGACGGTCCTTGTGACCCATTTCCCTACTGTTCCACTGCCACATACATGTGTGTGTGTGTATGTGTGTGTTCGCACGTGTGTGTGTGTGTGTGTGTGTGTGTGTGTGTGTGTGTGTATTTGTGTGTGTGTGTGTGTTCCCGTGGCCCATTTATTTTATGCGCAGGTGTAAGTGGATCCTGCAGTGTGCGTGGCGAGATAGCCCCTTCGGGGCACCATGGTAAAGAGACAGACTCACTTCTCCCAGATGAGACAGATAGGCTTTCCCTCCCTACTCCGGCTTAAGCTGGCGCCCTGGCTCTGGCTACAGTGGGTCTATACTCCCTCCCTCTCTCTCTCTCTCTCTCTCTCTCTCTCTCTCTCTCTCTCTCTCTCTCTCCACTCTTCCTCTTCCTTTCTATCGCTCTCTCTCTCTCTCCACTCTTTCTCTTTCTCTCTCTCTCCACTCTTTATCTTTCTCTCTCTCTCACAACCAACCCCCCCCCTCTTCTCACTTGTTCTCTCTCTCTCTTTCTGTCTAACTTGTTTCTTTCTCGGATGAGGTCATCCAAGCCCAGGTGACACCCTAGCCTGCTCCGAAGGACCATCTCTTAATGAAAAAACAATAAGGTGCAACACTGAGAAGGTGTGCTAATTTACTTGATTTGGCCAAAGGGGTGATTAGGTTCACATGCTTCGCAAAAGCATTCTTTCCACATTAAGTGTGTCACACCAGGTAAATGTGGGTCAGAAAATGATAATTACATAGAAATCTGCTAATTGTCTGGACAAATAGCAGATACTTTGCTCACATAAAGCTTTTACGATTTTTTTTGTGTTAAAACATATTAAAAAATATTTTTAAATTGATATTTATTTTAAAAAATGTAAAAGAATGATTGAGATGATAATCCCAGGACAATAATCCTCTATAATATACCAAAGTAAAATACCCAAAGACATGCATCAAAGATTCTTCTCTCTACTGCCGCCGTGGATTGAAACGCTCTGTGACGGATTGTTTAATTCGGAGAAGGGCAGTGTGAGCGAGGGTTTGATGTGTGTGATGAAAGTTTTCTTTCGGGCCGCTTCTGCGTGACGGGACCCTGTAAACACACACTCCCTCGCTTTGAACATGTTAAGGGACAAGCACAATGGGGCTCGGACTGCCTTTATGATGTCTGCGCCGAATCTTCGGTTGTGCTCACTGCGAACCCGGGCCCTCCCCTGTCAATATCTACATTGTTCCAGACACATCATCGGGAATGAGGCCTTTTCCCATCCACAGACGAGCAAGAGCTTGTAGGTGGGCGGACGGGTGGGGTGGGGTGTGGTGTGTGTGTGTGTGTGTGTGTGTGTATATGTGTGTGTGGGGAGGGGGGTGAAGGCTGCTTTTTCTAAGGAGCCTCTTGCCACCATCACATACTGAGATTGGTTCTGACATCTCAAATGGGGCACTCTCAATGATATTGTTCACCTGCCTCTGTGGGTTAAAGTGCAGGGGGGGAGACAGAGAGAGATGGAGGGAGAGGGACGGGTGAGGAGAGGAGGGGAGAGGAGGGGAGGGGACGATGGGGTGAGGGTGGGGTGTGTGTGTGTGTGTGGGGGGGGGGAGGGCAGTGGAAGAGCAGAGAGGAGAGAAGCG
>JASCQY010000293.1:3365110-3382367 GCA_030264315.1 Sardinella tawilis | reverse complement strand
AATTCCTATAAACACACTCCTCAACCTTGTAGACAGCCTTCCCAGAAGAGTTGAAGCTGTAATAGCTGCAAAACGTGAACTTACATCATATTGAACCCTATGGGTTAAGAATGAAATTCATAAGTCAAGGCAGGCGAGCAAATACTTTTGATAATATAGTGTACACGTAAGCATGCATGCTCGCGCGCACGCGCACGCGCGCACACACACACGCACACACACACACACACACTGTATATCTGTGAATCTGAACTTACAGCCCAAATGTCCTTTCTTTTCCACCCCTAGACGTCAGAGCTACTGCGTGTGTTGCACTACCGCCTCATGGTCAGGAAGTACGTAAGAGGAATCACACCTCAGAGAAAAGCACAGGTACAGAAACACGAGAAATACTCTATCAGGATATCATGGTGCCATCACCACAATATTTTTTGTCACATAGACAAGCTCTTTTTAACCATTATAATTGAGCAGCACTATTACCTGTCACCTATCAGTGACCTTATAAATAAGTTTGGCTTGTTGAGCAAAAACCTTGAAGGTGAGTGCTCAGTATGTGCACTAACATGTGTCCCCCTCTCTCTGAAGCTGACATTGAAGTCCATTACCAGTGCCATATTCAAGGGCAAGAAAGACTCTTACCCACAGAGCGTCGCCCATCCTTTTGTGGAAACGAGGATAAGTCAGTACACTTCAATATTTATAGAGACACTTTTACATTTACATTTACATGGTTCAAAAGAAGAGTTCACATGCAAAACCCTCTAAGTCCGTTTTCACAAATATTCAAAAACTAAGTTGTTTTAATAATAATTTCCAAGTAAGTGCAATATAAACATTATTACCAAGTACAAACGAATCAAGCCAAAACAATTCAACTGCTATCAGACTGATAATAAAGTTTATCAAAATTATATTAATTATTATATTAATTATATTAAGTAAATTCCTCGCGGGTTTTGCATGTAAACTTGAACAGATAAGCCTTGATGATTGTGTGATAGGTCTTCATGTTGGTTGAAATGCAGGTGAAGACGATATCAACATTAGGGTGTTACAGATGGTACGACACGAGCGTATCAAGGTAGGCCTAAGCAGAAGGACGTGACTTTCAATTAACCAGATGTACTTGAAAGGAACTATAAGCCTAGACACAATTTAAATGTCATGAGGTGCCATTTTTAAAAACACCTGCTCCCTGACTCTGAAAGCTGGCTTCCAACTTGTGGTGTGTATGTGTTTCTCTAGTACAGCGTTCCAGTGGTGAAGTACGATCGCAAAGGCTTTAAGCCCAGGCCGCGGCAGCTCATCTTTACCCAGGCAGCGGCCTACCTGGCAGATGAGGCCAAGGTCAAACAGAGAGTGGCATACACCAACTTAAAAGGTGATCCTGGTCCCTGATTTATTCTCTACTTCTGTGGCCTCCAACATCTGAGACCTACAGCAGATCACTGACTTGTTTATTAAAATCCTTTTTATACAGTTCATACTTGGGTAAACACATGTACACATTTCCCCTGCAAATAACAGAAACTATTCATGTCCATTTGATTGCCAGGTATCTCAGTCAGTAATCTGAGTGACGGCATCATGATCTTCCACATTACTTGTGAGGATCCCAAACAGAAGGTGAGCTTTTCTCACGGGACTCTGACACTATCTTTGTGTCTTTCTCCCCAGAGGCTCCAGTTACCAATGCAATAATTACAGCTTTTTGTGAGGCATGACTGATCTCACAGGTTAAGTGTCCTTCCATCTGCAATTCCTCCTTCTCTCAGGGTGACCTAGTCATGCAGTGTGACCATCTATTTGAGGCACTCACCAAACTGTGCGTCATCGCAAACAAGCAGGATGCCATCAAGGTTCAGCAGGGAAGGTAAGTGTACGCTGATGATCTGCTACTCTTATTTCCAGAACCTACTCCAGTAGACGCTTGCTTGCTGCGTTGCATCATCCATAACTGGTTGTCTCCTTCCAGCATCAAGTTCGACATCCAGGCAGGTAAAGAGGGCTTTGTGGACTTCAGCACTGGCCCAGAGCCCATGTGCTACAAGGGTAAAAACGGGCATCTAATGGTGGTAAGTGGTCGAGGAGCGAAAGTTGTTCATTATTAGGAGATTGTACTTGATTGTGTAATGAGATCTAGATGTGATTTCACTTACTCATAAGGCTTCATATGACTTCCATTTCAAAAACATCTTACAAGATTGAATAAACTAGTCATAAGTTCTTAGGTTTGCCGCAGTTTGAACAGTCACAATGTCTCATCCTTTCTCTTTTTCATCAGGTGTCCACCCGCACCAAATCACGGTGACCCAAGACTGCTCAGGAGATTCAAGCTCAGAAAATCTACCGGTTCTCCATCCATTCCATTCTGACACTCAAAGCCTCCATAACACCAGGGAACAAATGCAAAGTCTCATCACTGGATATTTGTGTTATACTATGTGTAATTTACAACAGTTTTTATATTGTATGAGCTTACTGTACAGGTTGTGATATTCTGGGTTAGAAAAATGTAGTTGTTATAACAGGCCCATCTGTACAATAATGTTTTTATACTGAACAACAAATGTTGCATACAACAATAAAAGGAATATGACAATCTTTATTAGGGGCATAAGGTATAAATATATGCAAAACATTTTTTTTGTTCACATATTCTGTACAAACACTTCTGGTCTACAAAGAATGAGCGTTTTCGACCAGAAAGAAAACATAATTTTCAAATGTGTGGACAAACGTCTTAACACAAACTTAAACTAAGGAGACAGAACTAATGTGTCTGTCAATTTTCAGTGGTGGTTCAATGGGCGTACACCCTTCCATCTAGTGACATCTCTGGTTACAGGTTCGGCCTCAAGATCCATTACTCCATCATCCCCAGATCAAACTGACACCTCACCCCCCCATCCATGTCTCAGGTTCTAACCTCTACACGATCGCTTACCAATCTGAGTTCAGGGGAGATGAGGTTAAATGTTATTAATTAAACAAAATGTAGAACATGATCTGGTTTTAACTACACAGCAGTCCTCCGACTGCATCTGTCAGCCCCACATAGATTATGATAGTGGGGGTACAAAATAATAAGCCGAGACTGTTCAACCCTCTGCCTGACTACAATTGGTAAAAGGGCAGACCTATCACCCGACACGTCTCACTGCCTGAACGGCTCCTCCTATGGAACACTGTTGCCCTCTAGAGGCCAAACCACCACAAGCTGCCCAAAGACACAGTACATCCGAATGGGAAACTCTTTAGTAACTGAAATAATTTGAGAGAGATTGATATGTTCATAATCTCTCTTGGTTCAGAGCTTGTAGATGTATTTTTTTTAACATGACATGACATACATTATTAATTTAACATTCTGGTTGTTCTACAAGGTTTGACCAAGACCACAGTGTGTGCAAACCAGAACTTTCATCAATAACACTTCTTAATGTCTCCATCATCCTTTAAAAGGTAAAGAACACCAAAAAAAAAGCAAACAAAACACGAAAACAACAAAACTGAAAAATAATGACAATTTGTCTCCCTCCAGAGGTATAGCCAGTTGTAATCCATCCCACTGCATACAAGAGAGATGGTAGAGAAACCGTCTCACCTGTGCTAGCAGGATACACAAATACATTCGGGACCACAAATCCGATGGATCATCAAAGATGAAACACGAGAATACAACAAGCACCAATAACTCACACCGACAAAAAACAAAACAAAACCCCAGCTAAACAAACAAACAAACAAGCAAAAAACGCATAAATATCACGACATGCAAAAGTGATCTAATTGAAATCACACTGAAAGCACAGGAGGCTCCGAGGCACACCAACAGATCAGACCGACGAGAACAGCGGCAAAAGACTAGCCACGCTACACTTGTGTGAACGATGGAATAACCAGGCCACCAGGCGGCTCGGAGAGAGTCAGACACACACACACACACACACACACACACACACACACACATACACACACACTCACTCACTCGATACAGTCACTCTACAGCCTGCATCAATCAATTATTAAGCACTACAGTTACAAGAGTGAAAGTAACACGACTCAGCTCATTACTTTTTGTCCCCCAAACCAATGGAATTTGCCGTTCAACATTTTGCCTGTACAGTTGGACCCCCATCAAACAGTTTAACCCTCTGCAAAAACAATGCATCACTACTACCTGTAAACAATATACTATCGAGGCTAGTTGTAAATCCATCTAGGAAAATGAAAGATTATTTCAGATTGCACAATGCTCTAACAACCATAGACGATACAGACCCAATCTGTCCATCCAAGCAGTCTATGACTGTGATGCACAGTCACTATGCATTTGCATGGCAGTTTTTAAAAAAAAAAAAAAAAAAACGAAAAAAAACAAAAAAAAAAACACATTTTTTAAGACAAACAAACGTTCTTGCCTATTGTCTATGCACTTGCTGATAACACCTCACCCTTCATTTAAAAAAAAAAAACAAAAACATAAAGCTGCAATCATTCCTCAGCGCCTCATCTCAGACAGTTCCCCATCTTCCAGTGGTCTGCAGCAAACTAGGGTTTGACTGCGGGATAAAAGGCAATCGCTAACCTGTCTTAATGACAAAGGCATTGTCAACACAAACCTGTGTGTGTGTGTGTGTGTGTGTGTGTGCGCGCAAGAGAGAGAGTGTGTGTGTGTTGTGAGTGAAAGAGAGGGTGTGAGGCAGGACAAGGAAGGAGAAGGATGGAGGGGTGGGGGTGCTGAAGAGCTGGTGGTTCTAAGGCACAGGCGCAGAGGAAGTGAGAGAAGGGGCGTAGACGGAATCCCGGGGTCACCACCAGAGGTCACCGAGAGTGGAGAGCAGAGAACAGAGAGAAAGAGAAAGATAAAGAGAGAGAGAGAGAGAGAGAGAGAGAGAGAGAGAGGTCACTGGTGATGGTGCGTGCGGTCATCGGGTCGTTTGATGTGGATGCGCCGCACCCGCTCGATGCGCTCGCGCTCCTCGTCCTCGTCCAGGTGGTGGGAGCGGCCGGCAGCGCCCCCTGTGGCCTCCAGTAGGGCGTTGTCCGGCCCCCGGCCATCCTGCGACTCGTACAGGAGGATGTTGAGCGTCTCCTCGTAGATACGTGCCTCTGGGAACTCCACCTACACATACACACACACACACACACACACACACACACACAGAGCGAGAGAGAAAGAGAGAGAGAGAGAAAGGAAACACACACAGGGTAAGGTGGAGAAGGTCAAGATAGCAGCTTGAGATCAGATGTTTTGAGCTCTCTGAGAGCTCTAAGTTACCGCTGGATTTATAAGATGTCAGTTTTATAGCTCACAAAAGAGCACTGTGCATGTGTCATCACTCTGCTGACTCTCCAGAACACACACACACACCTCACAGGGTGTTACCAACAGATGTGGAAAAGTAACACATGCACTAGCAGAAATAACTGATATGACTGGAAATGTGTGTGTATGTGTTTTTTTTTCCTTCTTACCTTTGTCTGTTTCTTTTCAGTGGCGTACACGATAGAGGTACAGCACACCTCTGCGATTTTGCGACCCTGCCCGTAGAACGACCAACAGCAGATCTCATCACCAATCACGTCTTTAATGAACAGGACGCGCCCGTTGAATCTCAGAGACAGCTTATCAAACAGCTCAATGTTCTTCAGCATGTTGTCATCAGAGTTGCTGTGAAGGTGAAAAGAGTCATCATTTAAAAATGAATATGCAACACCTTTGCTTAGAGTTGTCACTTAGCAAAGAGGTTTCCATACACCTGAACTCACACACTCCGGGTTAAGATTGTGTCATTTGAGTTTGTTAAAGCATTTATTTTTACCTGGTATAGGAATATTTGTTGTTGCTCCTGTTGTACAACAGCTTTACAGTCGGCTGTAAACAGTTAAATAAGCACAATATGTAAATGATGTAAAACAAGTGCAGAATCTGAATGAAGCACTGTAGGCTGATCTCTAGACACAGCTTTGCAGAATGTGGACAGCTGAATACAAAACCCAAATGAAATGTGTTCACTTCAGGTGAAGCTATCTCAATGATGTTCTAAGAATGTTCTAAAGATGATTCGACAAATGACGGTTACAACATGAAATTCAGAAAAAATGTCAGAGAATTCTAAGAATGCTTGATGAATGCTTTCTTGGAGAATGTATCAAAACTCCCTGGGTGGCTTAACAGTTTCCCACATAAGAAGAGGAAATATGAGACAGATCCTGTCATTGGTCAGACGACAACAATGGCATTTCACACCTACCTTATTCGAGGTGGCAATGAGCCTCTGTTCCTCCTTAGATGATGTCACCAGGGGGACTTTGCAGAAGGGTTCATAAGCGTCTTTGTTCTGAAAGAGGGAATTGTGAGGGGGTTTTAAAAAAGGGACATCATAGATCATCATCCCATAGAATTACATTAGTTGCACTGTTCCACTTCTTGGGAATCCTATATACTGTATATATACACTGTCTTGATCCTGGGGGGAAATTCAGCCACTGCATTTAACCAAAGTCCTTTTAAGGCAAGTCCCTTCACACAGAGGCAATATACCAACTTTCACCACATGGCTATGAGGGAGAGAAGAAACAAAAATCATGCTGCTTCAATTAATGAGATTGGTTTTCAATGCGGGGAAGGACTTCCAGTTTTTCAACTGCGCCATCTTTGCATTACGGACACATTTCTACGGAGGGTGTTTTAACGTGAAGTGTCTCTGATGTCACACATCCGCGATTAGTGACGGACACCCAGCAAGCGAACACACACTAACGGGATGAGAGAGCGATGTTTGATCACTCAAGCGACCCTTCTGTCACTTCTGTCTAATAGTTTGCACACCAGGCCACCACTGCTGTCGAATTGCCTCTGATTCAACATACTGAATCAGCTGTGTGAGCTGGCAAGAAGGTGTGCCAATGAGGTGAGTCAATAGACTGGCTGGTAGAACAGACTGTCCGTCTAATGGTGCTTGCTGCACTATACTGTACCTGCAAGGCAGCCTGGCATTCGTCCACAAGCCCCTGGACCAGGTAGTATTTGGCCTCGGCCAGGAGCTCCTCCACCTCCCGTCTGTTGTCTGGCAAAGGCACCACGCCATCCCTCAGGTAGTTTAAGATGGTCCCAAAGTGCTTTCCACACCTGTCAATCAGGATCCAACCTGGAGGACAGAAGCAACTACAGTACATGAGAGGGTTCTTGTGAAGATTAACTAGGGACTCACTATGGTGGACCCCCTTAAGCCCAATAAATTGGCCGATTTATACCGGTTACATCTTTGAGAAGCTCCATGATGCTTCACAGAGGAAGTTATTTATGGCATGAATCAAGGACAATTAGGTCTTTTTTGTCCCAGAAGGAGAACTGTGTACACTTCTAAAAATCATTGAAACTGAAGATCCACTGTGCTCTTACTTGGGTAGGAACACATTTTTCAGTTTACATGCACAACCCAACAGCTCGTCCTGAAAACAGGACTCACCTTCGCTGTCTGTGAGGACCTCCATCCTCCCACTGAACATGGCCTTCAGCATGGTGTCCTGTTTAGTGAGCGTCTGCATAGTGGTGTAATACAGCGCACCCCCCACGTTCAGCTTGACGTATTTGGAGCTAGGACTTGAGCCTTTGAACGAGGTGGTCCGTGTTGTAGCCGCCGGCACCGCGGAGCTCACCACGCTCTCTCCCGACATCTCTTCCTGTGGGTTAAAGAGAATAACGTTATTGAAAACACATGTCGATAGATAATAATAACATTACTCCACCGAGTTTGTTAATCCGCCTGCTTCTGGACATCGAGACACTCAACGTAGATTTAACGCATAGCATAATGTTATACTAAAGACTTCATCTCATTATATTAAAATGAGACTCGTTTTAAGAACTTAGGAAACAAGAGAGGACTGCTAGTTGTCATCATCTTGTTGGTTACGAGCGGTCAGCTGATACTGTGAGCTAGCTCATGACTTGATTTGGTATCGTTGACCCCAGTATTATTAACACTGTAATCAACGTTATCATATAAGGCTACATAGATAAAGTAATAAAGTATGCCATTGGAGTAACTCTAAAAATGGTTTAGCAACGTTTAACGGTAGATCTTACGGTTATTATAACATAAGGAAAGCTGCTACCCCAGCTACCTAACGTTTAGCATTCAAGCTACGCACTTCGGTAGGATAGCTCACTGAAGTTGCTACGAAGGTTCAAGAAGGAAGCTATAAACACCTACATTCCACGCAGCATATCATAACCTTAAACGTAAGACACCATGGAGCAGTACAGTTCAGATAGACAACAGCACAGAAATATAACTTTGGAACACAAAATAATGAAAACTTACCATAGAACCCCACACTTCCGAGCCTCGGAATCAGATAAAACACACTTCCGGTTTTAGGTGGCGTTCTTCATACCGTCTAATTCCGGTCTGCGTTCTATTATTTTGTAAAAGTTCATGAGGAAGTAACCTATGGTGTGGACTAGATTACAGTGAGTGAGTGGACCTTATTTTTACTATCTCTGTGCAATCAAATTGAACATATAGATTTGTTTAGGGCCACATTAGGTTTATTTTTTGTAGACAACACTGAATATTCTGAGTAGACTGTTCTTAGGCCTCATGAGTAGGAATGAATTTAATGTAATGGTTCCAAAGTTAACATTGCACAGACCTGCGCATCAGAGAAGGCCCAATGGGCATGCCAGGGGTTGTAGTATTGTACTTTCTCTGGTGTTAAAATAGGAAGTATTGTGCTTTGATTTAGGCCTATTCAAAATGGTCTTAAAATGGTCTGTTTTGGCTAATGGCTCCCTCAGACTAAGTTCAAGATGTGCATGTGAAGGAGGGTAAAACCGTGTTTCACTGTTCATTACTGCACCATGACCATGCACAACCTCTCCATATTCAACAAAGTCAAGGTAAAGGTTTTTCTATTTTATATTGTTATGCAGTATGTCACCACCTGCAGATTCATTGTCAACCAATTATTTTAAGACTTCTTTTTAAAGAAATTCAGTTACCTTGCAACTAATTGATTATCTTTACAGAATTATGGTTTGTATGTTTATGTTTTTTTTCATGTGAAAATTACTGTTGTTCATATTTATTGTTATTATCAGGAATATGCTTAATGCCATCTTTTGACTTTTTAGAGCCTTAAAACAATGTAGCCCAGTGCCTATTGTAACATTGCAAAATGGCTAAAAACCAGGTTACTATGTACTCTCTCTCAGTTTTTAACATTTCTTGTGTTGGTGTTGTTTTTGGACTCAATCAACATTTACCAAAACAACAACAACAACAAAAACTGTGGTAGGCTACTATCACTAAAGGAAAATGTTATTGTGTGGCCATTTCAACTTACAGCTACTTGAATTCAGACCTACAAACTGACATCTTTTGATTAACAGAAATATGGAAATTTGAATTATCCTGACTGTCATGAATGTACTGTAGGCTGTTGAGACTTTCCAAAAATGTTTTCTTGAGACTTTACAGAAATGTTATGGTACACAGCAAGCATGCATGCTCTAGAAACAGGTCACTCATATTTTACCCAAGTCCTTTAAAAGCTCCACATAGGGCTGTTAGAAAAACATGTTTGTGTTTTGAGAATTATGCAGTAAACTTCTGTTTAGGCCCTATATTTTGCTTCTTCAGAAGTATTGGTGTTATTTATATTTTGTTTTCTCTGATATTTGTGGTGATGTCCTTCCTTGTTAGTTTGAATAGTTCACAAACGCATCTCTTCTTTTCAGTTCTTTATTGAAGTCAGACTCCGACCAGGGTTATGATTTATTAGCTCTAAATGTATGTGAGTATCTTATTTTAACGCTTGACTGATTATCCTCAAAAGATTCAAGTTCAGACACCTGGAACGGAACATCCCATTTTGCGGGGGTGTGGGGGCTTTTATTTTGAAACTACCTCATGCCTTCATGCAAAGCTAAATCGCTTCTCACTCAGCGCTGTTCGCAGTTCAGACACTGATGTTATTGCACACTTTCAACATGAGAGAGAAATTAACGGGGATCTGGGCTTGCAGGTAACTTGATCATTACACCACACCACGTGCGCGTGAAAACTTTGCGGTATACATTTACAAAAATAATACAAGAGTGATTTTCCATTAGACATTTGTGGCTGTAGAAAGTACAGTTGACTTGACCAGATAACGGAAAACTTGCGTGTGTTTGCGTTGTAAGGACATTCGGGGTCCTGAGGTTTTTCTGAAGCTCTGAGCAACGTTACAGAAATACCAACGCTTTGAGCGTCTCTGAGTAGTTAGAGATGTTGATGGCGATGTTGTCCGCTAAAACTTAGCCCAGGTCTCAAGAAGAACATTGATTATGATGTAGTTAAGTCGACAGAAATGAACTATACATGGTGTGCACAATCGCGAAGAAATAGCCGTGGAACTGAACATTTTAAATGGCTCTCAAGTTCGCTGTAGCTAGCGAGACTTGTTAGCTTACCTATCAGGCCTGATTTAGTTGAAGTTTTCTAACGCTACCTGTTTGGTGTGAAGAGCTAAACATTATAACGTAGATTCTACTGGCACAGAGTCTTAAATGAAGTACAAGAGTGGCTTATGAATTGCACTACACAGTAAAATGCTGTGGGTCTGACACACTAACGCTACTGTACTTCATCACATCAAAATCCCCACGATGTTCACAACAGTAGGATTGCAGCGTGTTCCCTTCATAGTTTGATCCATCCGTCTAGGAAATGTTGCGTTGCACGCATTAGTCTGTAACGTTACAAGTAACGTCTTACATAAAAACGGAAACCGCAAATATGCCCAAAAGCTGTGTTTATATTTCCACGAAGAGTATTGCAGCTGATCGTAGAGATTTTTTTTTTACTTTGGACTAAGCAGTGAGTTGATTGTTGCCTATGTCTGAGTTAAAGCAGTGCAATATCGACTTCACATAGGATGTAATCGAAATTAGCAACTTTTCTTTTTTTGTCTCTATGTAATTTAATGTCCTGGGTGTGTTTTGTTCAGGCAATTCAACAAACTTTTTTCTTAAACCTGCACATACCTCTCAAATGTGGTTTGGTGACTTTAGTATTCAAGAGTTGCATGTGAGCACAACCGAGAGAGTTTAGTTTGTATGTTTTTGAATGTGTGCACACTTGTCTGTGCTTGGCCATGTGTTGACACACTGCTTAACATAGAGTCAGAACTATGTGGGCTCACAATGGAGAAAAAAAAAGCTTTGTTCTGGTAGGCGGCACAGGCTTCTGAAAGTCAGCACTTGACATGACTGCAATTTATTCAGCGTGCTGGTTATTTGTGATTTTTTTTTCTGTGTTACATCTTGGGAGTAGGCCCCTGTAACCCTATGACTTCGAGATTCTGTGGGACTGCTAGTAAGTGTTTATGCTTTTGATGGAATGGTCTAACTGACAGTTGGATTCTGTGTAGAGATTGTGTGACCTAATTCACTGTTGTGAATATATATGTTAGAGTTAGTGCTGGGGGTGCGCAATTAATCAATTTAATTGAGACAATTTAGTCTATTTTTAAGGCAAATTTTCAAGAAAATAGTGCCATTGCTGCCTGTGCACTTAAAACTGATGGTATGTCAATAGCTGATCTTGGCTACACAGATCTGTGGCACATGTTTTTATTTTAATAATAATCCAAGTGAAACTTTTTTTTTTGGTTTAGAAAATAAGTGACGTTTTCAGAATGATTGAGTAATCATGTCAATCATGTTCGAGATCTCAGTATTGACCAACATAATCATGAGTGTGATTTTTTTTTTTTTCCCCTGTAATCGTGCAGATGTAAATTTGTGCCTTCATTGACCGGATGCAACAAAAATCATTCAGCCGACCTGTTGACTCTCACCCTGTTTCCTGTAGTTTAGCTCATTTTGCTGTGATGGAAGAGCCAGAATGTAGGCCATAAGCTTGTACTCAGAAATGACAGGTCCCCTAAATGTCCCCCTCCTCATCCCCATCTGTGTCAGTGTGTGAAAATGTGCTGTCTGTGATATCTGAACCCTCCTGACCCAACCTCAGAACTGTGAGAAATGACAGCATGGCTGTTTTTGTTTGTTGCTTTGTCGCCACTAGGCTGCGTGTGTTTGTGTGTGTGTGAGAGAGAGAGAGAGAGAGAGAGAGAGAGAGAGAGAGAGAGAGAGAGAGAGAGATAGAGAGAGTGTTTTGAGTATTTCTTTGCCTAGGGAAGTGAACTTGTTATGCTGGCATGCCAACTTGAACAACTATTTTGTGCCCCCCTCCCCTCTGAATTGCAGCAGAATTTAGCTCCGCAATGATGTGGATTTAGAACAAGTACCGGTGTGTTCTAAGGAAATGCTTGTTTGCTTCATTCAGCCATACTGTGCTCTAGGGTGGAGGCCATTTCAATCTCCCAGCCATGGCTACATGCGTCTCTGTAAACTTCTCTGTAAGCATTTGGTGTTCCTTAAAAGCATCCAGTCTTTCTAGTGTAGACCCCCCCCCCCACCCCTCTCCTTTATTTTTCCTGTAATCACTGTGAACCGTGTGCTAGGGAATAGCCAAAATGGCCTCAGTCTTGTGTAAAGGGTGATGGTGTTTGTGCTGTGATGCTGGCTATGACAAAATGTCTTTCTTTGTGAATGAGCTGACAGGCGAAGATGCGTGTGTGCGTGAGCCTGTGCCAACAGGCCTGGGGAAAATTACAGGCCTCTGATGTCAGCGTGGCAGCTTGCTTCATTCCTATCTTTGAGCTGGCCTTCTGCGCTGCTTTGTTTTGTCTGGCTCTGAGCAGCTTCACAAGGGTTAGATTTCAGTGGACTATTTAATGGTGAGAATTGACACTAGTGCTAGAGGTGTTTTACATCTGTGTGTGTGTGTGTGTCTGTGTGTGTGTGTATTTTGTTATGTGGAGAGGAAGAGGACAGAAACAGTGGTACACGCACATACAGGAAGTGGCTTGGCAGAGAGCAACAGAAACACACTCACTCTCTCTGTCTCTCTCTGTCTCTCTCTGTCTCTCTCTCTCTCTCTCTCTCTCTCTCACTTTGTTCTAGTCTGTCCTACTATTAACCTAACCAAATAGGCCTTCAAAGCATGTTGATGTTCATTGCACAAGTCTTTTGATGGATTATATTGGCTGTCTGTCATAAAAGTCTCAGCTTTTTAATGTCTGTGACTCGTTCACTTCTGAGGCGTGCAATCTCTTGTGCTTAATTTCTGAGCGGGCTGCTAGCAGTGGAAACTGACGAACTCTAGTAAGGTTTTAGCTAAAAGAGTCGAAAGAGGTTCTCTTCTCCCTCCGTGGTGAAAGACATAGGCCAGTCTCCTCTCCTCTTCTCTCTTTCTACACTTTCCTCTGGCTGAAAACTCAGGAAATGGAGCCTTTCTCACTCCCCCAGTGGAGTCGATGCAGAACCGCTTTCATTGTGTGGCGAGACGACTCATGTACGAGAGCATTCTGGGACAATAATGGACATAAACAAAGACTGGACAATGCCAGAGTGGCGATTGCGGAAGCATGGCGCTGGCGTAATATATTTAAGTTTTGCCCAAGGGTTTTCACAATGAGGTCTTGACCCTTACCATGTTTTAGGCTATTTTTCTTTGCCACAGATTTTGTTATTTTTTTGGCAAAATTTAGATTGTCCTTTTAATGTGTTTAAATTATTTTTTTGTGGTTTTTCAGTATTTTTTATTTGTGTGTATTCAGGATGAAATATCTGGTCATCCTATCATCCTGTCTGCCTAACAATAATTTCTCCACAATCTCTTCACGACGTCTTTAAATCTGGTCTATTTATTTAGACTTTGTGTTGGGTTGTCTTGGCTGTGTTTTTCTTTTTTTTTTTTCTTTTTTGAGGTGGAACATCCCCATATTAAGTTTATGGCACCACAACTCTGTTTCACGTTTGGCCTTCTAACACCAAACGTGACTCAGTAACACTATCTGTAAAATTTCACAGTTCGCAGCCTCATAAAAAATATCTTGGTCTGACATTAACTTGATTTGACCTTGTTCTTGTCTCTGCCCTCCAGCCTCTCTTTCGACTGTGTGCGGCAGTTGTCTCTGATTGCTTTGGTGAAATGTCTCACTTTGGGTGCCTCGTTTCTGGCCGTCAGGTGGTCTTTCTGAGTCGTCGGGGGCCGAAAGGCCCCCCGTCCCCTTTTGGATGTTTGAGCTGGTTTTGCTGGCGCTGGGCAGGGCTTCCTGTCTCTGACGGCAGTGGCTGAGAGCGAGCTGTTTGGCTGCAGCGCTTTTCTTTCTCCCCCGCCGCTGCTGCTGCTTGCTGCTCTCGATGAGCCTCTCGCATCGAGAGGAATTTTATTCTCCTTTCAGTCCATTCACTTTTTTCATCATCAGTGATTTATCAAGAAGTTACGCAACATCACAAGCATATTGCAGGGCTTTACACAATTGTATTTGTGTGTCATTCACAACTTGTTACTCGTATGAATGGGATGATTCATACATGTACTACCAGTGCGTACACACACACACACACAAAGACACAGACACAGACACCAAAGTCATTATGAATTCCTGGAGAGCACCACAAGAATGCAGTCTGAATTCAGTCAGGCCCTCAGATGTGTCGTGTCAGATGTGAAGCATGACTAATAGCAGACTCTCTCTGTGGTGCTACACGTCGGTGAGATACGGCATGCGAGAGAGAGAAGAGGAACAGTCGTCAAAGATTTTTGGACTCGGATCAGATTTATTGCATCAGCAGCACACCGACATCTGACAGGGATGCTTGTGTGGGTGACTGACTGTAGCATGCGTCAGACACACACACACACTTACACACACTAGTGTTTCTCATACATGGACGAGATTATGGCGGCCTGCCACAGTCTAATTTAGTCCAAATATGGAACGTGATTAAATGCTTATAGAATACTAACTCATACGGACAATTCTGTCAAATACATTTGCTTGCATTGCTTTTCATTACTTTAGTGGCACAAATTTAGGCCTGTTTTTGCGTAGAGAAAATTAACCTGAAGCGGTTTTCGGACCTGCAACAGTGCGCTGCATGCCCTAGGAGCACGCTGCATGGCCACTTCCGCAAACACACACACACACACACTTACACACACACACACAGTGAGCGTGAGAGCATTATAAATAATCATAATTTGATAATCATAATTTGCACTAGCCTATAACATAAGTAGGCCTATAAATATTACGGCATATGATGACAACCTCCACAACACACACACACACATACACACACACATACACACACACACACACATTCTGCAGTGCACACACACACGCACACACACGCAGGGCCAGTTGCCAGCTTAGGGCCTATCAGTGAGGAGAGGTTGTGGACTGTGAATAAGCTGATGTTGTTTGCTTGGTCCTTGAGGATGTTTTGCATTGTCCGTCTGCTCCAACAGGCAGTCGGAGAGCCGTGCTAATGTGATGCCCACTCATGCAGAATGAGGATCAGTCGTCAGGCCGCAAGACTATGTGCTCAGGTGGAAATGCTGAAGCTTGTTGCTGGCTTCTTGGCCACAAAAGTCTTTGAACTCCTAGAAGATGATAAATATTAGTTTTAGTGCCCAGCACGGACTAGAGAAGGCCTCACTTCTGTGTGTCTACAGATAAAGATTATGAACAATCACAATTTTTCTACCAAACTGCAAATTGTTAGACCACATTGTGATGGACAGTTAAATGTTTGTTAATCAAATTGAATTGAACGAAGATTTTTGGTGTGCTGTCAGCTCGAGGTAAAATGGAGTGCGAGTTTACGTGGAGGCATGGTTCTCTGTTCTCTGTATCCGATTGTGGTGACTCATCATGGAGAGGGACAAGAGAACACGGGAGTGGTGTGTGTGTGCAGATATCGCCTTCAGAGATATAAATAGGACCACCCTGACAGGGGTTCCACAAGTACAGATAATGCACTCCATGACTTACTGATGGGGACACATGTGTATGTGTATGTGTGTGTGTGTGTGTGTGTGTGTGTGTGTGTGTCTCTGTGTCAGTTAGCTTGTCAGACCTAGATTTCAGGATTGGTCGCTTCACACACTAACGTCCCTCACATCGAGTGTGTGTGAGAAACTCCCCGATGACACTAAACTCTTGGGTGTGTTTTGTCTTGTTTGTTTGTTTGTTTTTTTTTATTTATTTATTTATTTATTTTTTGTTCAAGGGTGTTGTGTTTGGTGTTGGTCTGGGTGTCGATGGACGCACTGCTCTTGGCACTGTGCACATTGTTCGTCAAGACCTGAGTTGAGCTGAGTGGTGGTGGTGGTGGTGGTGGTGGTGGTGGTAGGGGGGCAGCATCACCGCGTGCTTGCTTTGAGAGAAAAAAAAAAAAAAAAAGAGGCACAGTGTGGGAGCGACTGGAGCTCACAGCAGTGGAGCCGAGCCGAGTCGAGTCGAGGAGGAAGTGACCTCAGCAGCCCTGGATCCTGCTGAGTCATCGGCGGGCTGGCAGCGCTGATAGAAGCCGTGACCCAGGGGGCCAGGGAGAGGGGAGGTGGGACAGTCGGCAGCGAGCATGTGCACAACAGTGAGGAGAAAGAGGAGGAGGAGGAGGAAGAGGAGGAGGATGGGGATGGGTGGTGTGTGCCGAGGTGTGGGCAAGGGTCCTTGCTCAAGGGGGTGCGTTACTATTGTGTCGGCCCATACCAACCAACCAACCAACCAGCAAACCAGCAAACCAACCTACATTACCACTCTGTCGCACATGCCCATGTAAACCCTGGTCTGCTTTTGAGAAGCCAAATATTACATGGATTGTTCTTTTTTTTAAATTTAGGTTACCACTTCCCTTTCCAAAGATAACAAGTGCTCTGTTGCATGCTGGGTAAGACAGCCCCCCCACCCCTGCCATCACCACCACCACCACCACCACCCTGCCCCCCTTGAGAATTCTGTGGTTTTTGTGATCTGTCGCAAGCTCATGCGTCTCTGCTTGGTTGTGTAAAGGCTAGCCTGTCACGCATGAGGATGAATGGGGGGGGGGGGGGGGTGTTGCATGTGACTGTTATAACCGAGAGCTTCCGTGAAGGCACAGCCTTTTTTTTTTTTTTTTTTTTTTTTTTTTAACAGGCTTTTCAAGCTGAGTAAAAATGCAAACAGACAGTCTGGAAATTCTTAATTGGGAAGCGTGTTTTACTGGCAGGCTCCAGATGAAAGCGGATGTGGCGAGATGGTCGCCCGTCAGATTGGTTCCAGTCGTGCTTGTGCCTTACGCTTGCAGCCAAAGGAATGTTTTCGCTCTCTTGCGCAGGTGTCTGTCAGGATGCAGGGG
>JASCQY010000293.1:3290383-3301784 GCA_030264315.1 Sardinella tawilis | reverse complement strand
AATCGGATACGATGGTCGGTTACGACAAATTCGGGGCAAAATCGGGCTGAAATCGTATAGTCTGACCAGGCCATTAGGCGCTTGCAGCTGTCTACATTTACGGCATAAGAGAAATATTGTTCCCCGATACAGACTGGTGCTGATAATTTGGCCTTTCTTTCTGATTTTCTTTGTTTCCTTCCCTCCTCTGTCTGCCAAGCCTCCTTGTTTACGTAAGCCTGAACTCGCGGCCACTCTGTCTTTTGTAGAAATTTAATCCCAAGATCTTTAAAAAGAAGCAGAAGAATGGGAGCTCGCAGAAGGGCAGTGGGCCCTACTGTTGCTGTGCTGTGGGGAGCAAGGATCGCTCGCTGTCTGTATGGGTAAGGACTAGACACATGTGCATGTTCACTTAGATCTGTTATTAGCATGCCAATGAAGCCTAGAAAGACCAGCTCCATATCTTTCTCTCTCTCTCTCTCTCTCTCTCTCTCTCTGTCTCTATCACTCACACACATACACACACAGTTACACACTCACACACATACACACACAGTTACACACACACACACACACATAGTTTGTCACACACACATTGATGCTAGTATACTTTCTATTTCTGCCACATTTTTAAAGCTATTAGCCCATCAAAGAATTTATTAGACCGTCATGAAAATGATCAGGGTAAAACTCCTGAACCAGCTTTGCCTCATTGGCTTCAGATGAAACTAAAAAAATAAAATCTGGGCTTGACAAGATGCTTCTATCACCAGTACACACCGTGACATGACATGACTTATTACATTTGCCAATTTGTCAGTGACATTGGACGCAGTCTCACCCTCCATTTTGCCTCTGCTGTCAAGAAAGTCAGAAGGTGGATTAGACATTACCTGACTTTATCAAACTGACTATGCAACGGGGAATGCATTCTTGGTTAAAACCCCTTTCAGTATGCTTTTCCCATTGGTTATTTTTGGCGTTAAATTTCAACCCAGAATGCATCGCTGACTGCAGTAGTCTGAAAAGTCATGTGATGTCAGATGTCTAGTGTTACAAGTGTTTGTTTCAGTTAAAATCATGCTGTCCGGGTTGTGCTGAGACAACAGAGAACTGATCATTGACTGTTGGCATTTCCTTTGACCAGCTGCCCACATTATGGCATTAGATATCCCGATGGAATTTTTGGACAGTGTTGTTTTTATTCATCCCATTATTATTTTTATTTATACTGTATAGAAGATGTACGTACAAACTCTGCAGTGCATCTGCAGACAGTTTAATTTGTGTTGTCCTGATGTGCGCTTGGCACTTGATGTCAGGATGTAGGAATGAATCATGTCTCTGAAGAGATAAGTGATTCCCCTTGGTGTGTGTGTGTGTGTGTGTCTGTCTGTCTGTCTGTGTGGGTACTGTATGTATGTGCCTGCGTTCATGTTTTCCAGTTGACATCACTGAAACGTCCCTTGGTCGTGATCCATGACCTGTTTGACAAATCCATCATGGACATTACATGGTGAGTTTCTTGTGTTGAATACACGCCTACTTAGCGGTATGTTATTTTTCTAGAACGAAGTCAGCTAGTCTATTCTTCTGTTTTGTATCTTCTGTCGTTCCACTCCTTCATTAGTGTTCCCATTCACTTCCTGTGTATATTATACTATATAAATACAACTGAAATGGTCCCGCCCCTTTCCTCTAACATCTCCCATTCAGAGAATGGAAATTCTTCCGTTACAAACCTTTGATTGATGTGTAACTGTCCAATGGGGAATGCTGGTCTTTTTTTAAATGATAGGATATGGTTTTTCAAACCCGGTCCGTTCCACAGATCATCGTCGTGTTTAATTTTCATATTAGTGCTTCAAACTCAGTGGCTGTGAGTAGATTATGAGGAGAATTTCAGTGCCATACATGTTACAAGATAGACATTTGACAGATGTATTATTCTACACTGTAGGACATTAAATGGAATGGGGATCCTGGTGTGCTCAATGGATGGAACAGTAGCGTTCCTGGACTTCAACCTGGATGAGCTTGGAGACCCCCTCAACGAAGAGGAGAAGGTATGTTTGGACTATGGCTCTCAGTGTTACATATTTATCCATGATTTACTTCAGTACCGACATACAGTAAATACCTAAGCCACAGACAAGACGTGATATGATTCAGCCGTATCCCCACTTGAATGGGAACTGGACACTTGATGTCCTTCTGAAGCAAAGCCAATAAGTGTTCTGACTGTTAAAGGAGTTATCCGGAGTGAATCAAAGTGAAGCCCTGTTGTCTGAGGCAGCCGAGTGCTGCCGATAGGTATCAGAACAACAGCAGTAGGTACAACGTAGACCGAATTCTACTGCTAACAGATTGGGGCATATGAAAACGAAACAGACATGCCCTAATCAGTTAGCGTTGGCTGGCGTTTCGCTATTCGGTCTATCGTGCATAAAAATCTGTCGTTCTCATACCTATCGATGGCACTTAGCAACGTGAAACAACAGGGCTATGTGTTCATTGGCCCGGATAATGCCTTTAATAAATCTGAATCATTTCTTAATATCTGTTATATGTTGATGTCGTTGTGCAGAACTCTATTCATCAGAACATCTATGGTAAGAGCCTAGCCATCACCAGTGTAGAGGCCCAGCTCTCCACCACCATCATAGAGAACCCAGAGATGCTGAAGTACCAGCCCGACAGGCAAGGGGCCGAACGGGCCGGCGTTGTGTCCAACGCAGGCCATGAGAACCAGACCCCAAAGCTCACCAATGTGGTCAACGGAGAGTCTCTCGAAGACATCCGTAAGGTAAGACATCACACCACTGAGATGCCAAAATAAGTATGCTAGTATGCCAAATAAGTATGCTAGCTAGTAAGCTAGAACCAGACCCCAAAGCTCACCAATGTGGTCAACGGAGAGTCTCTTGAAGACATCCGTAAGGTAAGACATCACACCACTGAGACTTGAGTATGCCAAGTAAGTATGCTAGTTAGTATGCTACAGTAGGTAAAGTGAACTTGATGTAAAGCTGCAGAGGTATATGGTTGCTACCCTAAAATGTCCTCGCAGTGTGAAATTGATTAGATGAATAGCCATGTAATAAACAGTACACCATCATAAAAGTGATGTGTACACACAGGTTTGAGATGAAGTGTTGTATTAATTATCTTCCTGTAATGTCAAGAGAGGGTGCCTTTTTATCATTACTTAAGTTAGTTAAGAGAGCCAACAATGAGACAGCAGAAGGACGGGGCAGAAATTAAAATGAAAGCACCTTGAACTTGAAACTCTTAAGTTCTGTTGTGTCGTGTTTTTCTTGACAGAATCTGCTGAAGAAGCAAGTGGAGACCAGGACAGCAGATGGTCGCCGGAGGATTACCCCCTTGTGCATTGCACAGCTTGACACAGGGTAAAACTTCTGCTTTTTTACATGGTGGACAGGCACACACACACACACACTGAGACAGGATTAAATAGTTTCGGCAGGCCACCTTAGTCAAGAATTAAGATCTTCCCTTGTTTATGTACATATCTGAGTATTATACCTTGCATATATTAATATGATAAATATATTAGCTATATTTTTTAGCAGATTTATAGCATAAATCATCTGTAGAAGAGTGAAAAGAAGCTTGATGGGTTTCTTTATTAACCTGCCAGTTATTAAGCTGCCAGTTTTCCCACTGTTACATATGAATAAATCAATGTTGTTGACCTCAATTAGTTTATGGATAAATATAAATGGGAATTCCGTGCAAAACCGTCACGTTCAGAGCGCCACCAAAATGCCATGGGATTTCTATGATGCCAAAGACTATGTGAAAAGTTCATGGACAAGTAGCTCTTGACTCATTAGTATACACTAGAGGGAGGACACAAACAGCCTGTAATGTTAGTCTGTAATATGAAACAAAGAAGGTTTGTAATAGGAAACCCTGCATTGTAGTTATAAAAGTTAATCACTTTTTTTCTGAAAGGCATTGCTGATCTCCTGGCTTACACTCTGTCGATTTCCATTTGAGTTTAATGCAGAATTTGATGCACCATGAAATGTGATGCATTTAAAATGAAACTTGACTCATAAACTATTTTTGCCCTGATTTGCAGTTTACAAAAGAACAGTTGTCTAATTTATACATATTCATGTGGTGTACAGTACTCTAAATGTCTGTGCAACAGTTCTGTGCTTTATATAGTTTCTTCCAAAATAACCACCTTGCGGTAAAAACAAAATGGCTGCCGAGTGGCACATCTCCTAGGACTGTGATATGCTTACATACTGTAGATCCTTTCACATGCTTACATGACCCAGTAGGACAGCACTCCACACATCGACAGTCACCTCAAAAACGATTCCCCATCGCTCTTCAGCATCAGTCTCATGCGTTTCTTCCTTGTTTGTTCTCCCCCCCCCCCCTTAGGGATTTCTCTCCGGCCCTGTTCAACAGCGTTCCCATCCTGCCCGGCTCCAGCATGTCCAACCAGCTCACCCCGCAGCTCTCGTCCGAGTCGAACGCCTCCAACTCCCTGGGCTTGCGGCCCCTCCAGGACACCTCGCCGGGCAAGGCCCCCGACGACAACAAAGATGGGTGTGTACACACACACGTATACACACGCACACACACACACACACACACACACACACACACACACACAGTCCACCTGTGAAACTCCCCTGGGAGCCTCCCAAGCCCTACAGATCCTTTGGCTGTCCCCTGCTCCAGCCTCACCTGATCAGTGCCACTTGAATACTGAACACATGAGTTCAGCTATTTATGTAATGTACGTAGTTACCTGACTTGAGGTATGGTATAAATGAATACATTCTTAGGAATAGCATAGCATTTGCCCTGGAAGAGAAAGAGGGAGGGAGGGAGGGAGAGAGAGAGAGAGAATCTCCCCAATTTTTTGTTGAGGGATATCTCTACTAACCAGCCTGGTGTCTCCACTGTTACATATCAATAAGTAATGATGTAGAGCGCTCTGGATCGACTCCTGTTTTTAAATGAGTCGCATATAAATGAACTTCCTTGACTAGCTAATCATAAGGATCTTACCCCAAAGGGGGGCCCAATGTCAGGCTTGCATGGAAAAAGGATTTGACAAACACTGGGTAGTATTATCTCCTACACACACACACACACACACACACTCCTGTTCATGAATGCCAAGTGTTTTAAAGCCTAGCTCTTCTTGCTTCTCTCCTCTCCTGTCCGCTCTTCTCCTCGGCTCGGCTCTCCCTGCTGCTCTGTAGTGCTACCCCAGCTGCAAATTCCATTGGCATGAAGAGCGGCCTGTTCCCCCCGGCAACCAAGATGGAGCCCATGAAGGCTCTGGACTCCAGGTTCACCGAAAGGTCAAAGGCCACGCCAGGGCTGTCAATCACCTCCACCCCTATAGGCCTGTCCCCACTAGACAGGTGTGTGTGTGTGTGTGTGTGTGTGTGTGTGTGTGTGTGTGTGTGTGTGTGTGTGCGCACGCTAAATTTCTGGCAAACAACTATACTATTATGTAGGATGGTGGTAATTGCTGTTCAACAGCAATTTGACACAATAAACTAAGTGTGTGCGTGTGCGTGTGTGTGTGTGTATGCGCGCGTGCGCGTGTGTGTGTGTATGTGTGTGTGCGCGTGCGTGCGTCGGCGTCCGCAGAGCTAAAGACAGCAGCACTTTGAAGGAGTCCAAGCTGAAGGAGGACACGAGCAGCGACAGCGAGGAGAAGATGGCCATGAAGTCCTTCTCCGCGCCCAAGAGGAAGGTGGAGATGGAGGGAGGCGAGGTGGTGGAGAAGAGGAAGAAGGGCCGGCCCAGGAAAGACGCCAAAATGATGATGCCCATGTCCCAGCCGTTCCCCCAGGTAGCATGGCACACACCCGCTACGACTGCTCTACTGTGTACCTGTTCACCAGTAGGGTGCGTTCCCCCCCAGTGAGTCACCATAGTGGCTAACTACATTTATGCATTTGGCTGACGCTTTTATCCAAAGCGACTTACAAACGAGGATAAAACATTCAAGCAACATCACAATTGAGGGAAACTAAGCTAAGAAATGCTAAAAGGTCAAGCGCAAGACTGTAGTAGAAGTGCAACAAGTTACAAACTTTGCTAGTTGGCAATAGGAAATTACATTGCAGACAACAAAGTTGCTAACTGGTTTAGCGGCTATCGTTTTGGGAAACATGCCCCAGAGTGGCCTACCTTCTCGTTATCACTTTGATTCTCCTGAAAATCGTAACCCAAGGTCAGCTGACTGTTTTAAGTCTACTATGCAATCCCATGATGTTGAAGTGTGGAAGTGTTGGTCATCACGCCCCAAGATTGGTAATCGATTAGTTGTGTCTGCTCATTTTGTACACCCCTGTAGGCTCCTGTGGTGCTGGAGAAGGAGCCGTCTCGGGCGGTGGCGTCAGCCGCAGCAGTCGCGGTCCCCCCTGCAGTGGTGCTGAAACTGCCCACCCCGTCGTCACAGAAGTCATTCACCCACCAGGTCAGCTCCTGGGCCCCGATATAAAGGCTGTACCACTGTATTCTCTCTGTTTTTTTTCTTGGCCCAGAGCGGTTCTGTCCAGTTGCACACTGTGGGTCATGTGCCCAGTGCCACAGTACCTCTTTGCAGTTGTTTGTTTGTGAAAAATAACAGCTAAACTGTGTGTTTGTGTGTTTTCATTTTCTGAGCACAGGTGAGTGTCGAACCCTCTGTATACCTGGAGGTGGAGAACGATGTGTCGTCTGTTGCCGGGGCGAGGCTGAGCCAAGTGCGCTGTTCCAGGGACGGCCGCGAGTGGGACAGCCTCCTTCCCAGTCGGGTCCTCATCGCCACCGGTAGTCTGTGAGTATCCCGTCAGGGCCTGAGCACCGGGCTGAGGCTTGGTGTTGAGATAGTGACACGATAGACATGTAGATGATGTTTCCTCATTTTTCAGAAACCAACCCAGCCGATAGACTCACTCAGTCATTTGAAATTGCTCACTTTACTGAAAAACTGCCGAATATGTTGGATAAATGAATGTGTGTGACATTAACAAAAGATGTCACGTATGATGCAGGTGTGTAGGGAATCTCTTACTAGACTAGACTATAGACCTAAAATGTGGCTGTTAGACAACCCCTGACAAGTTCAGAAGTGGTGTACTGCCCTCTCGATGACCTGAAAGTTCCCTTCATGCTAATTTGAGGAACAAAATCCTCATGCTACAACCCTCAGTACAATTAAATCCTATTTGTTAAATCAATGATAACTCTGATTGCGATGCATGAGGAGCACTCTTCCATAAATCTGCTGGGCTCGACCCTTGAGATGTCGAATTTGAAAAGCTCAAACTGGAGTGTATGGTGCATTATGCTCCTGATAACTGCCTAATGTCTCGTAATGACTCGGCAAACTCAAGGTGTCACTAAGAGCCCTAACATAATCACAACTTAATTGCCAGTAACGACTCTGCGATTAATTGCTCAGGAAATGAATTGCACGACTGCGTGAAGGGCCTGGTTGTGTGCGCAACACTTTGCTGCCCTCTTATTTCGACACATTCGCAGGAGAGCTTCGCAAGAGCAAGACCGACCTCTCGGTCTAATGAGTTTAATATGGGAGCGAAAGTGGCGTAACTGCATTTACAGGCAGCGCTGAATAACTGATTTCATAAGGCGGCTGAAAGCGATTGGCTCCTCGCACTGTGGAAAGGGGATTAAGGCGAACGCACAGTTCTCGGGCGAGAGAGAGACCAGACGCATGATGTAACTCTCCGATGAGAAGCCAGAACCAGCAGCCCCTTTGCTAGACAGAGAGAGAGAAAGTCATACCTCAGTTCATATGAAATGACTGCAATTAGACATAATGAGCGCCTCTTCTGCTGGGGTGGATCTGACGATGATGATGATGATGGTGATGATGATGATGACCATCTCCACCATCACCTTTGGCTCTTGATCATTTGGTTAGATTTAGTTCTCTTAAAGCCTCATTGGTCACCTGGCTGATTCTTTTTCTCCCTCCTTCTCCCTCCTCTCCGTGCCCCTGCCCATTTCTTCTTTTTCTTCTTCCTGTCTCCGTGGTCAGCGAGCTGGTGGCCGTGGCGTGCGAGGACCGCACAATGTCCGTCTTCTCGTCGTGCGGCCGGCGGCTCATCCCGTCCATCCTGCTCCCGGCGCCCATCTCCGCCCTGCACTGCTCGGGTTGGTTCGTTATGGCGCTGACTGCCGCCGCCACGCTCTCCGTCTGGTGAGGAACCCTCCGCCACCACCCCCACCCCCACCGCTCCACACCACACCACTCACAATGAGCCATAGGTCTGAGGCCACAGCACAGAAATACACCACACTCCACTCCACTCATAGTGTAAGCCTTGGGGCATATGGATGCTGTATAGCCGCTGGTCATTTGAACGCCAATATTAAGCCTAGTTCATCATGACGGTACGACTTTTAGCATGACTGTGAGTAAGTGGGGACGGGAATTGATGCTGTACTAATATAACTTTAACTGCATGTTAACTTTCTAATACATAACTGCATGCGATGAAATTATTTAAAAGTAGATTTTATATGTTGTGTCCATCACATTTTACGTTTTCTGTCTGGAAATGCCGTCTAATCTGCATAGGCCATTTCAAGAGTATCGCTGTGGTAGCTGTTCGCACAGAGCTTTTTAGCGTGCAGTATGTGGTCATAATGTAGGGAATGAAATAGCAGAATCTTCAAACGTTTTTCTTTTCTTTTTTTTATCATTGAAACCGTTTGCCGAAGGCCCAAGAGAAGAGGCCTAAGGCCACCTGAGTGGAACTTTCCAGATCTTTGGATATGTGCTGTACTTCTATGTAGCACTATATCATGTTTTAGTCACAAACTAACATGTCACATATCGCATTTAGTCACATTTAACACGGTTATCCTCTAGTACTATAGCTCAAGTATAAGAGGAATCTGGTCTACTGTACATGCTTCACTATTCGGCTTTGTGTATTTGTTTGTTTGTTTATTTCACGGTGGCGTCCGTCACGCTAGTCATGTCTCTCTGGCCAGCCGACGGTTTCATTAATCGTTTTCGCCCTTGAAACGGAGCATCAGACGATGCCTGCTGCGCAGTTTTCCGTCTCTCACAGGTCTGCCTCTCGCTCTGGCCGTGTGTTCTATTTCATACAGGGACGTGCAGAAACAGATGGCCCTTGTCAAAAACGAATCCCTGCACACCATTCTCTCAGGTAAGTGATGGTGCAGAAGCAAAGCATTTAGATCTTCGCTGTTTGTTTTTTATCCTCTGGCCAAACGCAATATGTCTTAATTTTGAGGCGGGGGGGGGGGGGGGGGTCCAGGGCGGCCTGGCTTGTGAATAGTGGAAGGGTCCCAGCTATATATTTAGCTGCAAGTTGGCATGGATGTCTTATCCTTGGGTTGGCATGCCAAGCCGTCTAATCCCCTCTTAAGAAAGGCTTGTTTTGGACGTGGGTGCTGCTTACAAGGTGGGTTTTGAAGAGTTGGATTGGATCTCCTGTCAGTTTCCTCATCGCATGGATCCCCCCCCCTCCTTTCTCTTTTCTTATCTTTCTCTTTCTCCTCGTCCTCCTCTTTGTCCTTGTTTTCTTCCTCTTCCCTTCTTTTCCTCCCTTGTTTTCACCCTCTTTCCCTCTTTCCTTCTCTTCTACCTTGTCTTCTTCTGCCTATTTCTCTTTGTTCTCTCTCTCTCTCTTTTCTTTCTCCTCCATCCTCCCTCTCTCCCCCTCTTCAGGCCCAGACACCAGTGTCACCCAGTCCCTGCTCACCCAGCAGGGTGTACCTGTGATCGGACTCTCCACTGGAAAATCCTACTGCTTCAGCTCCTCCCTGGGGACCTGGTAAGGCTCGCTTCACTGACTAAACACTACCACACACACACACACACACAGAGACACAGACCACCACTCTCTACATATTGTATTTAATTAAAGATGATGTGGGGAAAGTAAGCAAAATGAAACCTTGTGGGCTTTTTGTCCTGTTAAAGCGGGAATTCTGGCATCTTCCATCCTAAATGTTGTCGTTAGTGGCCCTCATGCAATTTCATTCGGCACAAAAATGACGAAGGCCTGTTCATAAATGAGCAAGCCTAGCAAGCTAGCCTGCTAATATCTTAAGCGCTCCCAAACACACTGCATTTAATTAAAGATAATGGAGGTGGGGGAGGGGGAGGGGGCAGAATGAAACCTTGTGAACATTTTGTGCTGTTAATAGTCAATGTGATGGAACATGGCCGGGAGAGAGGGGAAATGTGTGCCGTGTTTAGCAGTGCGGTTGCCTTGAGCGAGCACCGTCTTAATTTGCAAGAATCTGTAATTCTGTTTGGAATATTGTTTCCTTACTCAATATCATGCACCATCGAGGCTGCGAGTGGAATGTCAGCTCGAGGCACCTCGAGATAAATAGAATTACCACAAGCAAGCCACGTTTTATTACTCAGACTAGTTGTCACAACGTGGCAAGCATTTCATTTATGGTGTCGCTTCGGACTTGCCTTAGGTGGGTTGTTGGAATACCAAATGTGTTTCTCTCCCTCTCTTTCTCTTTCTTTCTGCCTCTCTCTCCTCTCTCTCTCTCTCTCTCTCTCTCTCTCTCTCTTTCCCTGTCTCTCTGTCTTTCTGTCAGTCTCCCTTTCTTTCTTTCTTTCTCTCTTCCTCTCTCTATAGCCCTCTCTCTCTTTTTTCTTTCTTTCTTTCTCTCTCCCCCAGCCCTCTCTTTGATAGACATAGTCAGACACCCTCTCACACACACTGTGTTTCCTTTCCCTCTCAGGAATCTGATTGCTGACAAGCAGGACTCATTGGTGCAGTGTGCCGACTTCAGGAACTGCCTGACTTCCCAGGATGCTCTTGGATCCACGGGGCCCCTGGCCATCATGCAGGGCCGCAACATCAGGTACACACAGGTCTCCTCAGCCTGCTAGCCTAACCTCGCCTAGCCTAGCCCAGTCCAGTCCTGGTCAGGTACAGGCCTCCTCAGCCTGCTAGCCTAGCCTAGCCTCGCTTAGCCTAGCCCAGTCCTTGTCAGGTACAGGCCTCCTCAGCCTGCTAACCTAGCCTAGCCTCGCCTAGCCTAGCCCTCATCTGCCCTTCAGCCCATCAGCACTTCACTCTGCGGAGCTCAGGAGTGCCTTTACCCCAAAACCATAGCCGCTAACTAAGTTAGCAACATTGTTGGTTGCAATGAAGTTTCCCATTGCTAACTGTTGAGCAATTATAGTTCTGGGAAGTGCACTCCAGGGTCATGTGTGTCATTTGCAGGCAATTTCAGCCTCTGTCTGACCTCAAAGTCTTACAAGTTCTCATTTTGTTTTTGCACAGCATTTTGTGTGTGTGTGTGTGTGTGTGTGTGTGTGTGTGTGTGTGTGTGTGTGTGTGTGTGTGTGTGTGTCCATACAGAATATGAGTTTCTGTGTCTGTAAATGCTGCCAAAT
>JASCQY010000293.1:3258138-3278502 GCA_030264315.1 Sardinella tawilis | reverse complement strand
CACACGCACACGCACACGCACACACACACACACACACACACACACACACACACACACACACACACAAACTATACCCCCTCCCAGCAGCAGCTAATCAGCAGAATGGAGAATGCACATTGAAATGCAATCACACTCAATTATCCCATGTGCCGAGTTCTGCTGGAACTCGCTGATGAGCAATCTAAGTTACCAGCCCACAACAAACAAACAGTGCCAGTTGACACCCTGTTTGTCACCCTGTCTGTCTGTCAGTCAGTCAGTCCGTCTGTGGTGCTCTGGTGCCGCTAGTGAGCAGACCTCCTGGTAATCTGAGAAAGCCCATGCAGCTCCATCATCATGTGCCAGCTCCATCTTATGAGTAGGATCCTCACAGCAGGAAACTGGAAAATAATGAAACAACATGGAAGATGTTGTAAGTATAAAAAAACAACAACAGCAGCCTTTTTTTTTAACAAAATAGAAAAATATTTTTCAAGACACTTTTTCAAATGTTGTAAAGTTAAACTGTATATGGACTCTAAAACAAATACTGGCAATGGGAAGGAACATGTAGCCTACAGTACATTTTGTTGACCCAGATGTTGATACAGAGGCGTGTCATACATTGCCCAGACACATTACTTACCATGCAATGAAAACAGTAACTTCATAATCTAATATCCCCCATTCTCTGGATATTATGTGCTGACTGCTAGGGGTGTGTAATGATGCACTGCACTGTGGGGGGAATTACCATGCCAGTAATTACCAGTGTGTGCACAGGGAATTCAGAAGCTTTTGACCACACAGAGAGAGAACGAGAGAGAGAGAGAGAGAGAGAGAGAGAGTTCCTGCTCTTCCTTTACACACTGTACTGGCCCCAGCGGTGTTGTTCAGTTTAATGGAAACATCTCGCGTTCGGCACGGATAATCGCTGACCTGCAGCCTGCTTTGCAAGTGGTTTACAATCAGTGCTGCTGTAATCCCAGAATGGTGGATGTGATTTTGAGCCAGCCTCTGGATTCATTGGAGGATTTTGTCGGTGGTTTCCCCAGTGATGGAGTGAAGGGTGCATGGCAGGCATTACAACATGTTGGAGAAAAAAAAAAAAATAAATAAATAAATATATATATAGTGTGATTGGAGGACCTCGTGCTGTTGCTGTTACTACTACACAAGTATAAGAATTCTTTTCTTGTAAAAAAAAAAAAAAAAGCCCTGACTTTTACTATGGAGGAGCTGTATTTTTCACATCATTTATACAACTTGGTCTCACAGCATTTTTATATTCTTCCATATTAAACTTCTAAATAGCCTGTACCACTATCTCACACACTCTTGCACTTGCACAGGCATGGTGTGCAGAAAGTTTGGGTTTCTAATGCAATCTGCTCCCACTCGGAGGGGTGTCACAACTCCCGAGGCAAACAGAAAGTTTGGGTTTCTAATTGAATCGGCTCCCTGGGTGTCACTCCTCCACAGGCAAACAGGGAGAACAGGTGAGCAGGGGCTCCACGCTGAAGTCATGTAGACAGACTGATAAGTCTGATCTTCCAAGAGCCTCCAGTGATCAAAGCCTTATTTATTTGCGCTTGAAGTGTCTATGATGAGGCCTGCTTTTTTTTTCTTTTTCTTTTTTTTTTACAGCTGCAAGTAAAAGAAATAAATTATGCTTGGGGGAGAAAAAAAAGAGGCGTTTTAATGGAATGCTGCTCACAAACATCTGAGGTGGGGTTCTTGCATATGTGCTGCATTTGTATGAGTCAACTATGCCATGCAAACAACCTACGTTCTTATGGACGAATATGAACAAGCCAATAAAACACCCCAATAAATAGACTTCCCAACATATAGTTGCCATTCAAAAAACAAAACAAAACAAAAACCGCACGCACATACACACAGACAGACAGAGGAGAAGAAAGAGACAGCCATAATATGTCATATTTTTTGCTCTCTATAAAGACTGCTGATGCAACAGTTGACTAAGCAAGCAAAGCCAAGAAAACAAACACACAAACACATGGCAGAAAACAACAGAAAACAACTAAACAAAAATGGCATGTCCGTAAGCTCCAACTTACTGAGGCACACCTAACAGCTTCCTCTGGATATGAGGTCTGGTTTGGACGGTTGCATCCCCTGCAGACAACTGAGGCCCAGGTGCAGCAGGATACCTCCCTAAGCCCGAGCCATTTCATTTGCCTCATTGGTGATTCAACACACAAGGAAAGCACCTCAGGTAAAGGGAGGAGAGTGAGGGAGTTAGGAGTGTGTGTGTGTGCATGTGTATGTTTGTGTGTGTGTGTGTGTGTGTGTGTGTGTGTTTGTATGTGTGTGTGTGTGTGTGTGTGTGTATGTTTGTGTGTATGTGTGTGTGTGTGTGTATGTTTGTGAGTGTTGGAGGGTTGGTAGGCTAGGGGTGGGGGCTTGCTTTTCCTCGCTCAAGTTCAGATAGGACAGAGTTAGGAGTATGTGTGTGTGTGTGTGTGTGTTGGGGAGTAAGAGGCTGGGTGTGGGGTATGGGGTTGGGGTTGCTTTTCGTCGCCCGAGTCTAAACAGAACAAGAATGAAGAAACACATAATCTGGATAGCATGTGGGCCTCAGTGCAAGCCAAGTCTCTAAATACGCTCTGAGTGCCTGCCTCTGTTTGCATTTCAAGGGATTTGCACTTTAATATATTTTCCTCCCCTAATGTAATATTCGGTGACATTAATTCTTCCAGGGAGAAATCAGCTCATTTCACATGTGCACTGGCTGCATATAGGCTATCCACTATTTACATTTTAATCTAAGAAGGTGCCTAAGAAGTGCTTGTCATACTGTGTATCACAAATTAGAGGGCAAAAGTGGAAATATGTGAGAAAAGTTTCAGTTCTCAGTGAGAGGAATGCTCCAATACAGTGTATCGCGTCTGAATGTGGACAAAAAAATCCTCTTCAGGCTGTGAATTTATATTTGAAATATGAGAAATATGAGACTAAATATATTATTTCAAAACTAAGTTTGGAGAGCAGCCACCCTAGCCTGGGCTCGCCCATACTTCCTATGACGCTGCACAAAATTTCGCGTTCAAGTCAGTCTGGCCAAGCAGCATATTTACTGCATTTCCTGTCCCAGAATTTCAGGCACCAATGAGAAGCAAGCTTTTACTCCAGGTGAAGGAAGCAGGCTTAACAACTTTACATTTAGATTCCGTCTCTCAGAAGTTATATAGTATGTGAGGTTGGCCAGACTAAGCTCATATGAGCTTTTGTTGCGATAGCCAGACTACAGCAACCCTTATAATTTTTAATAATCAACAACAGTTCCTTTCGCAACCAAAGGGTAGCCAATAGTTGGAGGCATGCCCAATAGTCTTCAAGTTCACAGACAGTATTTCCCCACCTGAAAGCAAGTATATGTCCAGACTCCTTCCACAAGGTGAAATGATGTAAAAGGGTCTGGTCGTTCAGGCTTCTAAACATTACCATCAAAAATCATTTTAACATGCAAAGGCATTCGATTCAAGGGTGACATTAAATACAGAGGCAGAGGAAAAGAAGATGGGGGCTTCCATCCTTCATACCTCTGGCCAAACTACATGTACATTCATGGGGATATCCGTGAACAACCTCACTCCCACTCGTGTTGCGCAGCTTAAATAAGCTTCCTTATTGACTCATCCTTTCATACTGACCTTATCCTCTTTCCTATTTCAACGCTGCACAACATTGAGCGAAATAGTTCTAGGAATAGTTCTGGAATGAGATGAGATTGTTCTGGAATTAAATGACACTGTTGTGGAAGGATCTGTAAGTTGTACAGTTCAGCAACGTGTGTTAGATGAGTTCCATCTCTGTAACCTGGGGCAGAGGCAGATTGGGACATCTGATGCACCCCGCTTCGATCCGCGTGACACCCGATGAAAAGCAGGATATGGGGGGGTGACACGCGTGCTTGATGGCCATGCAGTTAATAGCACCTCGCTACAAGAAAGGCCTATTACGGCCCAGCGGTTTGTTAGATAGGCTACACAGGAATGGAGACTTCTCTGTTTCAAGGACAGTGAACGGGGACACGTACACACACACACACACAAACACACACACACACACACGTAATGGGAGATACACACACAGCTGGACTGGGACACAGATGAAAAATCAATGAAACAAGTTTTCTGTAATTGAATGCGAGATTCTCTTCTGGCAATGACTTGGGAGAATCTATGGCAGTAATCAATATAAGTGCTGTTACGTAAAACCTCTTTCGCTCTAATTTGGGAGGGGGCGAGGGACCGCGCAGGCCACGGTGCAGGGGAGGGGAGGGGAGAGGGGAGCCGAGGGCGGGGGAGGCCCAGGGGTGAGAGCGGGCTGCTGGGGGAAGCTCTCACCATCGCACCTTTATCCCACTAACTGGATTTCCGCAGGAACCTCTATTTTCTTAAGCTGAAGACAATATAGTTATAGGAGCCATTTCATTTCACTGCTCTCCTGTGTACAGTGCTGAGCCTGAGGCAAGGGAGAGAGTTGAGACCCGAGAGTAAAAGCACAAATGGCCGCAGCGTTTAAAGAGGCCGGCCTCAGCCTCCATGCTGGAAAACCAAAGGCAAATGGAGGTTGCGTGAAGGAGTGTTTTTTTTTTTTGTCCTTTATTCATTCTGGCGACCACAGGCAGTTTGATTTTGGAGTTGTTCTTGATCACTGATAATGTGAGTCTTTTGACTGCCTTGGGGTTTGCTTCAAGTTGATGCTGGATGCCACTGAAGATAAGGTGGGGGGAAACTTGGGGTTGTAATGGTATGCGTACCTGTCAGGCGGTTTCGTTTTTAGACCACTCCTGAGTATCAGGATGAATAAAACATTGCTTCTTTGGTGTGGAAAGAGGCCGGAAATCCCTCAGATGGAGAGGGAAAAAAGTTGCACTAGATGAGAGTTCATAAACATATAAATTGGGCCTTACCAACATCAAGACATCAAGCTGGGAGCTTTTAAGTGCTATTAGCATGAGTTTTATTTGATGGAATATAGGCTACTGCCCTACAGCTTTATAAGTAAAGTCTTTTTTGATCATATGCAATGGAATCCTCATCATAATAGGCCTACAATTTCTCCCAGACAGGTAGTGTCCTTGACTTCGTGGTGTCAGAAATGTTGACTATTGATTTGCCAGACAGATCATGTTCAGATGTTCATGTCATCTAATTTATAGCAATACTCACAATAACAATTTTATGTTCATATTTCGTTTCTATTGCACTTGGTCTACAGTTTAGCTGGCAGTAGCCCATCGTGTAGTCCATTCAATTCCACAGGATATCTCATGCTGTCCACTGCTTAAATCACATTCAGGCTTTGGGTGAAAGCATCTGGCTGATTAAAACATGCGAATTTTATTATCGATTTTCCAATTCTTTCAAAAGCTTTGTCAGATTTACTCTATTCCTACACTTAATACCACCTTAGTCGGACTCGGTCGATTTAGTTGGTGAGATTTATCCGGTCAGTGCTTGGTTCTTCCGTCACGTTTATGTTTGAATTTGATTGGAGTCAACAGGTACGGTGAAGAGGATCAACATTCAATCAGTTCTAGCTCAATAGCGCGATGCTAAGCCTCCTATGTTTCCCTTTCTGCTCGTCGCGCTTTGCTAAACACTAAGAGAGAAACAACATCCTCTTTCACAAGACTCCAAGACAAGACTTACATTATGAACCCTTTACTGACGGGTTAAAACACAATGCCTGAGTCTCAAGCATCCAATGCGGAGATTACTTCGATTAATTTTTAATTATTTTGTCTGGCACAAGAGGGAGGTAGAGAGCTACAAAATCTTGGCTCGGAGAGGAGACATTAGGATGCAAATTGCGAATTTAATATTTACTTTAGAAAGGAGAGCAACCACAGACACTAATGTAATGTATTCACAACTAATACTTCTGTTTTGCTGTTCAGTCCCTTTTGGATGCACTGGCGTGGAGGTAGCCTACCACCATGACCAAAAACTAATTTCAGTGCATCAGTATTAGAAAAAAGAAAAAGAAAAAATGTATAAAAATAAAATAACCCAACCTCGAAGACACAGCAGTCTGAGACAGGCCAACTCAACTCTACAAGCCAGTATGAAGGCTACAGATCACCATAACTCTGCTGATTCACACATAAGGTCCCTACTGCAGCCAGCTGTTGAGTGTCAGAGGTGTGCAGGTGTCACAGGAAGAAACACCTGTCTTCTACTCACCTCCGCATTTCATGGTGTCCTGTGCTGTACGGCCTTGTAGGCATAATTCTTCTTTCAGTGGGGTGGGCATGCGGCGAAGCTTCGGGAAGTCTATCTATATTCAAGTTCAGAAAATGTGTCACTCTTCAAAAGAAAGTCCTTCAAGGACTTACTCACCTCTGTCACTCACTCGGGAATGGCAAAGGTATTTTCAGGTACAAAGCATTAAAGCAAGGTGATTGAATGTTAAGTTAATAGAATTGTCACAACTTTGATTTCAAAACTTAGCTCATACTCTTGCCCTGAAGTTCAGCTGCACTGACCATGACAAAATTGCAAACATCAAAGAAAGATAGGTGTAAAGCTTTCACACAATGCAATGCCTGAAGCACGTACAGTATAACGCATAAATGATCAACCAGAAACATAATGGAACACTTTCTCTTGCCCCAGTTGTCTATGTCTTTGTCTTTTTTTAATGTCTGTCTTGTCATGGTTTGCTCTGTTTTTTTTTTGTTTGTTTTTTTTTTGCATATTGCACAGTGGTATGATGTACTGTAGGTATCTTGCACTGTACTTTAAAGTGTTCCTCTAAAACCCTTGCTATCAGGACAAAGCTAATTCAGCTTTAATGTGGTGTTAAAGATGCCACGCTGATTCGAGAGCTTACTCAAGAGCGTGAACATTCTAGAGGATGGTCTCAAGGAGAGCTGTTGCTCAGTCACCCTCTTACACATGCATGGGCTCTCCTCTCAAGTTCCTATGTCAATGGCAGCCAGTGGCGGCAATCAGGCCTCCAACCTGACTGGTGGCCTTCCAATTGAAGGGCCTGTGAGACGTTAGAGACACACTGGAGATGCAGCAGAGCCTCAGGACTAACGTGTGAGAGTTGAGCGTTGCACATGGACGTGCTTGCACACACACACACACACACACACACACACACACGCAAATGCATGCACACACATACACACACACATGTGCGTACACACACACGCGCACATACATGCACACACACACTCATACGCACACACAAACACACACACACACACACACACACACACTCATACACACTTCCAGTCTGCTAATCCACACCTTGAGCTGCTGTGATGGCATCAACCCATTTCTCTTCAACCCCTCAACACACACACACACACACCCGACACACTCACACACACACACACACACACGACACACACACACACATGCCATACATGCAGACTCCCCCCTCTCTCTGTCACACAAACACACACACACACACACACACACACACACATTAGCCTGGCTCTGATGCGGCCTGCTGTCGCTGTGATTAGCCGCCGAGTGTGCCGGCTTTGGGTGGGATTTAATTGTAATTATCAGAGGATTCGGACTGCTTGGCAGACAGTCCCGTCGGATGGGGCGAGGGGGTTAGGGGGACTGGGGGGTAGGGGGGCGGAGCGAGTGACTGGTTTGTGTAGGCGAGAGGGTAGGAATCAGAGTGTGTGTGTGTGTTTGTGGGGGGGGTGTTGGATGAAGGGGCCTCACACATAGCACGCCTTAACTAGTCATGAAAATGGAAACCAAAAGCCTCCATCCTTTCATACAGGCCTATGTATCACATAGGCATTATTAAAATGTGTGTGTGTGTGTGTGTGTGTCTGTGTCTGTGTGTATGTGTGTTAGAGGGGGTGTATTAGTAATATGATGCCTATGAAGCTGTAATTAAACCATTAGAACTGGTCTCCGGGTTTATTGGCGGTATTTTTTTTCCGCCTTGCTCAGCAGGTTTTGTGAGGCCGTTTATGTCACTGGCATTACATCCCGACTGCATTTTATCTCTGTAAATGAATACAGTAATTTATTAGGGGTCAAGTTCACCGTGGCGACAAGAATGAGAAATAGTGGCACAAGGCAGCCAAGAGGCCCAGCGACAGTCACGTGACCAATGAGTCCAAGTTGCTTACAGTACATGACAGCGTCCCCCATTTACATATGAATTGCTGGGAGAGGGGAGATTTAGGGTAAAAAAGGCTCCGCAGATTTGGCAAGGTTATATTTAATTATTTTTTCAACTGTTTTCAGTCATGGTATAAAAAAGGAAGGCAGCAGTACATACTTCATCTGAGTCCAATGTTACAGCCCATTTGTGACTTTGATAGCGCCTGAGTGCCCATAAAATGTGGCTGTTGGGACGCGACATAAATGATCCAAGTCTTATCAACTCTTACTAATTACGTAGATACTCCTTTCACCTTTCGTCCTCCAGCGATGAGGTACTCTCTATCCACTTCCCACCGCACTGGACTTAGATGACTACAAAGGGAGGGCTGTTATCAAAGCGCCCCTTCAGTTGTCGGGCAGCCACCTCTGGGTTTGTACTACACGTGTCCGGTGGTTCTCCCATCTCCCGTGCCTCTCATTACCTCCGGAGTGAGTGTTTCATTGCATGTCGCCATCAAAAAGCAGACTAGAAGGTCCTCCTCGTTTTGATTAATGGAAGTGACAGCTTCTGGGTTAGCAGAAATTAATAGGCAGACTGAGATTTACATTTCTATTAGTGATAAAGAAAGGGGCTCAAAATTAATGTTCCCATTACATTGGCAGCACATCACAGCCCGACTGAAAAGACAGAGAGAGAGAGGGAGAAGGAAGAGGGAGAGACAGACAGATGGAGAGAGAGAGAGAGAGAGAGAGAGAGAGAGAGAGAGAAAGAGGAGGAGGAGGAGACTCGGAGCGATGCTATCAAAATGTATGAGGGGCCCTTGATTGATGTGGCCATGTACATAGTTCTCCACTAACACAGCAACTGGTTAATCACACACCTTGTCAGGGCCGTAGTCAGGAGGACAAGAGAGGGGAGGGAGCTTCTCCCATTTACTGAGCCCCTGCCATTACACTCAGCGTTGGGAAGCACATGAATCAACCTGATAGTGGACTAGATGGAGCATGGGCCTCCATTACCTCTCCAATGCCTGTGCGTATACATGGCATACATTAAAGCTACGGCAGCCATCAACATGTCTGATTTTAATAGATGCTTATTCTGCCTCCGCACAATTCCTTAACCACCCTTATTCATTTTGGGAACGTTTAGGAAGCGCACGGGGTGGAAACACTTACGTAAGGTCATGAATAAGTCAAATTCCAGAAGTGTCTGGAATTGCGAACTTTATGCCAGCCTGTTTATTTAATTAGAGACGCGGGCTTCAAAAAAGTCACTGTTCCAATGCATTAGAAACCCTATGGGTGTTGTGGCTTATGCAACTATGTACTGCTGCTCTTGCTGTGGCAATTAGAATACAATATTGGTTTAGAGAAAAGTTGATTCTCCATTTGAATGCATTAGTTGTCGTTCACCACAGTGGACAAGTTTGAACACATGACCCGTCAAGGGACCCGTCTTGTTTGCAGTCAATTAAGACCCATAATATCTCAGCTTGAAGTATTGCACTTTTATGAGCCAACTTTCCAATGAAGAGCAATGATGAGGAATAAAGAGTCTGTATTAACCACTTTTATGCTTTGTCCAATAAAGCGGGACTTCTGACCCAAATGAGGCTCTTCAGCCTCTATTGGTGAGATTGATTTATTGGTTCATCAATAACGGGCCATCAATCATAGGCTTCTTAGCGAGACACTTAATCCATCTGACAAGTGATGGGCTGGTCAGGGCATGCTTTGCCCCAGGTGAAACATCATCCTCTCTGTATTCACACAGAAGCCTGGCCACATAACCCTTGGGATTCAACAGACCCTGACTGTGAAGTGTGTGTGTGTGTGTGTGTGTGTGTGAGTGTGTGAGAGAGAGAGTAATGGATGGGGGATGGGAGGGGGGTGTTGAGACCAGGATTGAGCATCCTTCAAATATTTGGTCAGAATATAAAGCCCACAAATGGCAGTACAGCGGATCATTTGGTTAACTACACAGAGATAACATCTTTAGTCGTAGGAAACAACTTCCTCAGCAAACACCATTCAGTTTGTTAGCAAATCAGAGCAAATGATTTGGTGAGGACCAATGAGTCTCGCAGGTTATTGATTTATCAGGATGAAACACTTTATTTGGAGGTGTCAACATAAGTGTGACACAAGTCTGTCATTAGCATGACATGACACATATCATCAACATTAAATAAATCAATTGTCATTCGTTTTTTGAAAAGGAAAATTGACACTGGATTGCAGACATTACAAAATCTGAATGACAACAATCATAAACATCAATGAAGTGTCATGTATGTTCGATACGTCATGTCATGCTAATGGGAAGCTTATGTCACTCTTAACACCTTCAAATAAAGTCTTACTTTAAAAAAAAACAATAACCACAAACTATAGTACATACATACATGTATTCAACAATACTTGTGGTACAACAAATCTTGAAATATTTTTCATGTGCATTTCCATATATGTATGTGCCTTACTGTAAGATCTGCAACAGACAGGACACCGTCATTAATACAACAGGGCCTATTGAGGGAGGATTAAAACTATTTTACAGACCTTGTCCTTGGCAGAGCAAACACCTTCATTATCTACTAACACAGAGTGCCACGCAATGGCAAAGCCTCTGCCCAGGAGGATTTCTGAGAATCTCCTTCATGGGCTATTATTCCTCTTTGAAAGTATTCAGCAGTTAATTCACACAATCGGAATTTTGCAGGATTTTTCCTCTGTATTTGACACACAACTGAGAACATTGCATTTATATCGCCAGCAGGTGTTGAAAATGTTTAAATAACGTTTGCCTGGCTTTGTCAGGAGAACAAGGGCGATAATCTGGAACTGTGCCGTGCAGTAGTATAATACCGAGAATTTTTATAATTACAATTTTTTTATCTCCCGAACTGCACACCGATGTAAGAATCTGACGACAAAGGTACAACCTAAAGAAGGAGAGAAGGAAAAAGAAAAAAAAAATATTGAGATCAAGGTTAGCTTTCCCATCAGAATAAATGCTACAACTTACAATTTTAGCAAGAGCAAGCTTCATTAATCAGTGCAGGAGTCATCATTTCTAGTAGCGGGAACAATGGAATGGGAGTAACCTTCTGACGAAGCTGTAGGCCTTATCACTGCTGCCTTGCCATTTGCAGGGCGGGAAGAGAAATCCTAAAAACCCGTTCATTACAATTCAAAGACTTGAAATAATTGGAATGCTTAATTGCAAAGATGGCATCTCCTTAATTGAATTACTAGCCGACAAAGCAGTAGCGTCACTCGAGACATGACACACATCACAAAACTTTCTCCTGATAAGACATAACTGTGTTTAAAATGTAAAAAGTACAGTAAAAAGTACCCCCCACACACACACACACATACACACACATAGACATACACCCACACACACCATCCCCAGTCTCATTTATTGACCAGCATGCCATGTTGGCAAAGTCATTTGGTCTTTTGTTACTCTGGCTGTGCCATCCGTCACATTCCAAAGAGAAAAGACTCGCCTTTTTGATGAGTGTCCATTTCACACCGAGGACCAGGCGCTCCGCAAAATCAATACTGGAACAGTGTGTCCGTGTAGTGCGCAGTGGTGACACACAGCTCTTCCGCTGAACAATTAATGGCTGTGCTACTGATATCAAACTCTCTCCAAGGGCTGCCGAGTTGATGCAAAGCCTTGTCATTTATGACCTCTTAAATTCAAATTTAAACCATTTTTTTTACTGCCATGACAAACATAACTCTACTTTACTCTGCAAACACATTTGGAAAATGGAGTGATTGGATCGATAAATTTCAGAGAGTAGTCTCTCAATTCTTTCCGAAACACCTTAGAAGTACCATAACTTTATAATGAAATAAAATAGGCCTAAAGGAAGTGTATTAAAATGTCAATATAAATTCACCCAATTGTTAAAAGTGGAGAAAAGTCATTTAAAGTCATTAAATTAACAGCAAAAACACTGAAATACTGTACAGCTAAAGTCTGCAAGGAATGAAAATATTGTAGGCTATTCTTTATTTGGAAATTCACACAAAAACAGTGACATATTTGTTATGCAGCTATGTATACAGTAACAATTTATTCATATATACTGTTATATCGACTGGAAAGTTGAAAGACATGGGTATTAAACATTTTCTTCTTAATTGTATTATTACTCATTCACTGTACAGTATATAAACAAGCAACACTATGCATAATGTCTCTGGGTTTGAGCCCAACAAGTTAGCATTGAACTACCCCCCTAATCACCCCCAAATGCCCCCCCCCCCCTACACACACACAGACACACACACCACACACATACAACCACCACAAGACACCCAAGTGAGCCACTGATGGAGTCGGATAGTGACAAGTTTGCACCAGATACCTGTGATGCTTGTGAAAGGTCACTCTCAGACTCCCAGTGTCCATGTGCCTCTCCGTGTGGTGTCCAGACCCACCAGCTGGATTCTGTGTGTCATCAACGGGGACCCAGACCCCTTCCCACCCTCCCATCTGTGGAGACGACCAATGGAGACGGCTTTTGAGATGGATGGAGGAGTGAAAGTCACTTTATGAAAGACTGATATACTGGAGAAAATGTGTTTCATGTGTGTATGTGTTTCACATTATAATGATTAATCTGGGAGAAAGAGAGAGAGAGAGAGAGAGAGAGAGAGAGTGTTAATCTATGAAGTATTCATCAATTCATCTTCTAGACCTGCATTCCAGTAAAATCCTTTTTTGTTGTTATTGATTGTGAATGGTTGACGGGTGAAAAAAGCCTTTGCACCCCTTGGTCCTGACTGAGCTGTTGGTGGTATGTTCATGTTCATGTTGCATATTGTTCTCAGTGACAAAGGAAGTCCTTTAGAGTGGTTCACTTACAGTGAAGCCAAGTGGGCCTCATCAAGGTCAGTATCTGTTTTCAAGCAGTGCATTGTGGGTAGCCAAGCAAACACTTATAAAAATTGCAGCAAATTCCACCTTTAGGCCTACCTCATCCAGTCAAGGACTCGGGCTTAATACTTGCGGCCAATTTATGTCTCTTGAAGGCAGGAGACTATGATGAACAAATTGTGAAGTGAATATACTATCAATGTGGAGTTACTGCAACTGATTAGCCTGGCTAACACCAGCCTAAATCTCGGCCATGGTTTCCAGGCTGCCGTGCAGTTCGGAACGAGTGTGCAAGGCAGCATGGGTATTCCCAGGCTAGCAACTGATTCAAATGAAATGTACAAATACTTCAAGAAACTGGAGAAGATATGATCAGCAAAAAAAAGAATATCATTGCTTCCTCCTCCATTCTCCATGCCTTTCATTTCTTTTTTTAAGACAGTTAGGAGCTAATAAATCTCTAGATCTTGGAAAACCTTGAATCAACAAACACCAATAATGCCGCTTGCTTCAGCTAAAGTGGTACATCAATAACATATGAAATTCTATAGGATGAAAAGAATCAGAACTATAGAGCATGTGGATGGGGCTCATCCATTCATGACAGCTTTTACTGATCTGAGGTCTGTGAGAATGCAGGGAGGCTGCCATGTGCCTTTAAATAGCTGTCAGCTGCTCAGCCCATAAAAAAAGAGGGGAAGCCGAGAACAAATTCATTTTTATACCGCTAGACGTGTAGACTCAGCAATTAGAGACAGGACATCGGCAATTAGTGCTTTTCAGAGAGAGCAGGCGTCGGGGAGGGCGGAGAGAGGGGGCACCTGTGTCAGTGGCGGTGATGGGGTGGGGGTGAGAAGGGGTGGGGTGGGGTGCAGATGTCTCGCTCATCAAGAGAACCTGCAGATGCCAATCTGATATCGCCCATCAATCAAAGTGCCTTTTTGCGACCACTCGTGCGTATAGTCCAGTCAGGTGAAGATGGGTGGTGGGGAGGGGGGAGGGTGGTAGTTGCAAGGTGACAGACAAGACGAATAGCACTATATTTAGGGAAACAGAATATCAATAAACACCAAGGGGAAATGCATATACTGTCGAGAGGAGGGTTCGCGAGCCACAGGTTCTTAAACAACCTACCTCTGAAAAATGGGGGCAGTCAGGGCGTTGTAGTCATATTAATCACACGCCTGTCCTACTAAACAGACCCCTGCCTCCCCCATCCCCCCCAGCCCTCAGCCCCCAGCCCTGACAGGAATTGATGTTGGCCAATAAAAGAGGAATATAAAGTGCAGTCCTTGTGAAGTCAATTTTCACGAAGCGTCAGAAAAGTGAGGAGGGGTATGGGAAATATGGGCTAGACTTGGTCAGGTGTCTGCGTGTGTGTGTGTGTGTGTGTGTCAGTGTGTGTGTGCCTGTGTTGGGATAGTGGCTCTCAAACTTTTTCTAACATTCCCCACTTTACAGGGCTGGAAAATTTTTACGACCCTTACAGTAGGTCTCTAGCCGAGCTGCGCTATCCCCACGTCTAAACATTTGGGTCTAGGGACTTTCAATAGGGAGAGAAGGCAGATTAAAAGGTTGTCATTCAAATCTCTCTGCAGCAATTGGTTAGGTATATAACTATAAATATAATCAGCGCAACGAGTAGGCTGATGTAGTACCTACAGTAGAGCGCCGGAAACTAGAGGATGGGGGAGTTCGGTTGTTTTCTCCCAGAGTTGTCGCGCTTCTGTCATCACTTTGTTACACCCGCGTTCTGACTCTACACTTCACGGAGATTCGTCAGCCACTCATAGGAACATCCAATAATAAGCCCTATGAAGAGTCACTAGACGTCCCCGTCAGAGAATTACATTTGTTGCCAATAGGGGTGTATAGCACAGCTAGGCTAGTAGGTCTCCCGATCACACCAGCAAATAATACTGAACATGAAACTAAGGCTGTACATGAAACACTTTATTCGGAGGTGTTTACATAAGTGTGACACAAGCCTGTCATTAGCCTTTCATTAGCATGACATGACACATATCATCAACATTAATGACACTTTTTTAGTATTTATGAATGCCAGGAAGTGTTTATTTATTTATTTTGAAAAGAAAAATTGACACTGGAGTGCAGACATTACAAAATCTGAATGACACTTAATGACAACAATCATAAACATCAATGAAGTGTCATGTATGTTTGACACGTCATGTCATGCTAATGGCAAGATTATGTCACTCATATATAAACACCTTCAAATAAAGTAGGCTATTTTAAAAAAAACAAAAAAACAAAAAAACAAAAAACAATAACCACAAACTATAGTGCATATTCAACACTTGTGGTACAACAAATTTTGTAATATTTTTCATGTGCTTCATCTATTTCCATATACAGTGTGTATGTGCCTTACTGTAAGATCTGCAACAGACAGGACACTGTCATTAATACAACAGGGCCTATTGAGGGAGGATTAAAACTATTTTACAGACCCTGTCCTTGGCAGAGCAAACACCTTCATTATCTACTAACACTAGAGTGCCACGCAATGGCAAAGCCTCTGCCCAGGAGGATTTCTGAGAATCTCCTTCATGGGCTGTTTTTCCTATTTGAAAGCATTCAGCAGTTAATTCACACAATCGGAATTGTGTAGGTTTTTTCCTCTGTATTTGACACACAACTGAGAACATTGTGTGTGTGTGTGTGTGTGTGTGCGTGTGTGCACCCGTGTGTGCGATGTGTGTGATAATCACTTGGTTTTACTTTTATATACTCCAAGCATCAAGTTTTTGTATCAGGACAGATACAGCTCCAAACCAGCATCAGTCAGGTTATATCAGACTTTCAAATAGGCCATGTTTATGCAATTTCATTACACATGCTATCATATTTCCCTGTTTCTCAACAGGAGATTCTTTAAAGTGTGCATTTCCATAGAAACTCCTTCAGCTGACTTGTCAGGGTTAATAATAATATGCTATTTGATCTCAGTAGCAACATCCAGGGTTTCTTTATGGATATAATTTCCATTCCTCGTATACGTTGCTTTCTTTGACTTTTTTTTTTTCTTCAATGTCTCCTCTCACATCTGCATAAATGTCCTTGTCTGAACATTTTTCTCTCAAGCTTGTGTTCAAAAACATACAGAAGCTATGATCAAAAAAAGCAAAAAAAAAAAAAAAAGCCATTCAAATAATTGATTCCTGATTGCATCAATTACTGTCAATGTACCGAGTAGCGGTACTGTAGCTATGGCAATGTGTGTGTGTGTGTGTGTGTGTGTGTGTGTGTGTGTGTGGTTCTTTCACAGTCTAATAGTCGAGACACAGGGGCTAAAAGGGCAGGGGGTTCAAACCCATGAAGGGAATAGCATGTTCTTGATCTGTGCCCTGACCCTGTATATTCCATCCATTAGAGGTGCATGCTGCATCCTACGCAACCAACACAGCTTGCTGGTTGTCAGAAAACATTCAGAGAGTGACCTTTATTTTGACAATCTGGGCTCCATGCCCTATTCCCGTAAGTGTGCCTGTTCCAGGAAGCTCTTCAGGCTTGTTTTGTTCACAGCATGTTGGTGATAATGTTCTGGTAAAGGCACACAATGGCATACTTTCACCTTACAAGAAAGACTTCCTACACACTTTGTTGTTGCACTGACAATGCCATTATGCCAGAAAAGGTTAAACAGGAGCTATTCAATGGTCTATGATTATTGCTTGTTTCTGGCTTCGAGAAGACTACAATTGTTATATTGTTTTATTTAACTGTCCCAACTTCTAAATATAATAATATAAATTATGCACTGATACAGTGAATGACACTACAGGACATTAAGTCATATCAAGTCTTTCATCATGTTGCATTGCTTGTCAAGGAAAAGAAATCATTCTTTTTGAATGGTTGATTATACTGTACTTTCATGACGCTATGCACTCCATTTAGTATGGATAAGATCCAAGCCTCTAGGCTAGGAAGTCAAACTGTCACATGACAGGACAGTACAGTGAGCATAAAAAATATATTTCTGTCTAAATACAGTATATGTGTGAATTACACTCTAAACAACACCAAATGTAACCGACAGAACACCGGACACTGTTAAATAACTAGTTTGTATCATGAGTCCATGTGCCTCATTCAGTAGGCTAATAGCAATGTTATTACACTGTTATACAGTCATGATTAGCGGTCATTTAGTCCATACAACTATGAGACTTCTATATGATGTATAATGGACAACATTTCCATTTAATTTACCTTTAGATTTTTATTCTATTTAAATAGATATTGTTTCTGTTTCTTTCATTTGCATGACATTTAATTCTCTTTGCACAGATGTACTGTACCAGGGTGTTCAGGCAGTCCCCCTTCTGATGAAGGTAATTTAATCAAGAGTGTCCTTGCACGTCTGAAAATATCCCATAATTCAAGCCTTTATCCGTGCCATGATCCTAATGTTAACGTCTCAAATACTTGTACATGTATGCCTGCCCTCCACCTCATGTGTGATTTAAGAGGTTATTAGTGTTTGGCATTAGATTACTTCTCCATGCAGAGGTGGATAATCCTGTTTGTGGATCTGTATCACAAGCCGGCACATACATTAGCAAGGATATTATAATGTGATCCTATTAGTCAGGCGTGCAGAGAAGTTCCTGGAATGTAGATAAACTGTAGCAGTATTGCAGCTTTGCTAAGCATGCAGTTCATCTAAAAAGAGAACTATCTGTTCTGTTGTATTGCACTGATTCCCTTACTCATTACATATAAGTATAATATAATACATGTATAGACCATTTCAGGTTCTAGTTCCATAGCTGGTCCCCCAGCACTTCCTGTTTAACATTCTATATGTTATGTTAATGTAACAGGAAGTAGTTGGGGAAGTATACTGTAAGTACAGTATAATATATAGGAAATTCGGTTTTTGTATTTAATATCCATGAATTAGCAACACACACAAAGCACACAGTCAGGTGAAACTAACCTGGAGCAGTCATTTTCCTGAGAGCCGCAGGGCGTTGAGGGGTTAGGTAGGAAGCTCTAGGATATTTCATCCATGAAGGTAGACATAAAAATGTATTCAGGAGGAAGCAAAACCCTTCTGTGAATGCCAAAATGAATAAGAAACCATGCAGTATGATTTATTATGTAATATAAATACGCAATAAATAATAATACGCAAAAAAAGTTTCACAGGCAGCATAGCTGCTGACATGTACTTTCAATAAAGTTTCACTTAATATGAGCGGACCATGTTGCCAGGCAATAATCATCACATTTGTACTATTTTGTCTTCATTGGTGTATTGATCTGGCCAGGCTAGCGCTGCCTAATGCTTCCAGCCAAATTAATTTGCCTCTATCATATACTGTAGTCAGGAAACTAATGATTCGCTTCCGTTTGCTTCGTCTCAAAACCGTGGCGGCCCAATTAATGAACAGAGATTTCATACGATGCATTCAGGTATGGGTAACATATGTCACGGCCAAACAGTAGCAATTGGTTGAAGCCACAACCAAACATTAGCAATTGGTTTTAAGCAGAAAGTATCTGCCCACCATGAAGCAAACAAATCCAAACTGATAGAGATCAGACGCTATATGAAGCGAAGCGAAACAAGCAGCTGATTCATCAGGCTAGTGTTGATCTATAATGCCAGAATTTCCATAAAACACAATAATTCAACTATTTTGTCACACTTTCAAATATGTTGTAATCTGGACCCCTCTGCACATTCTATGTATGTAACTACAGGGACTCCATGCTTGTGTTAGATGTCTCCTCTCATGCAACATATATATTTTAACCAGGAAAGAGATGTTTCTGTAAAAGATCATGCTGCTCGAACATCACTCTAATAAGAACAAACTTATATGGGAGTCCACCGGTGCGCGGACCATTAATTGTTTTGATTTTGACAGTAAAATAAAACATCATCCCACAGGAGTTTGAAATGAATACAGAGCCTTCCTGGTCACTCGGCACTAACAGTCAGCAAGGTCTCAAAGGGCTTTATACTATATAAACTCAGACCTTGTTGGACTTGCTACTAGCAAGCCTCCTGAGGCAGGTTCTTCAAGGGAACTGGCGAATTTCATGATTCCACGTCAAAAGCTGTGTAGTGTAATTCTCCATCCCTCTTGGTAAAGCGCCCCTCCTGTTGTATCTATAGCTCTGAATGTAATGAATGTGTGGAGGACACCCTATTATTCTCCAGATTACTCTATTTCATACTTCAAGGTTCTCATCAGCATTCATTAATATTGTAATAAGGTTCGTAGGTTTGGTTAATGTTCTAAACCAGTGCTTGAAACTTTCCTCATTACTGCTGAGTGAATTTAAATTCACTCCCCCTCCGAGCTATTTTATCTGTTATGCTTGTCAAAAGATCACAGTCTGTGGAAACGATGGATAACATGCCAAATTCATCTTTTGGCTCATTACTGTTGTGATAAAAAAATAATCAATCATTTTAAACTGGCCTCAGCTGCACAATGTGTGGCTTTTATTTTGGCCTGTTAGGAGATTGTGAATTCAAATACAGCAGGAAGGCAACAGGCTCAAGGTTTGTTGTGTAATAGTAAAAATCAGTGACTAAACACACATGCATACTGTATAATGGACATGCATTATAAAAGTCTTACATGCAGGAGGTACATCCATTCTGGCATTACATCACTGAGCTCTTTCACAGCATACACTTCACATCATTCACACTCAATTCAGATACAACCTGGAATGGTCAGTTTGGGAAAATATTATTGTCGGAAAAGGAAGTGACAAGGAAAGGAATAAAAATGAAATGATTTTGTCTCCAATCTGTTTGGCAACTCACCCCCCCCCCCCCCACACACACACAAATCTGACCCCCCCAAAGGACCTTGGCACTCCTTGATTTGCAGGCTTCCTTCTAACACTTCTTGTTTGAGCGAGCAAAGCATACAGAAGACATTTCCACAAGAACACAAGACGGACGCCACTAATAAAAAATGAGAGGGGAAAAAAAAAAGTTTTGCCCGCTTCGCCAGGGGATAAATCTGCCCATGATCCACTCCCCCCTGAAGATTGAATGACCTTGGTCAAAGTTTGTGGCCTGTCCTTTATCTTGTTCAGGGGGCCATTTGTTAAAGAGTTTCCACTGGCCCGACCCAGCTAAACACCCTGTCACCGCAACATGTGCCATTATCCCCACCGGGAATGATGAAGTCCGAGCGTTCATGTGCCACTGGCAGTGATTTAGGGTACATACCCTAACCACACCATAGTTATGGTGTTTTAACATAATCCAGTGACTTAAAGGTACACTATGCAAGCCTCCCCCCTACAGGCGACGATTTATTTAAAATATAGCAACAAGATTGTACATTC
>JASCQY010000293.1:3207671-3217817 GCA_030264315.1 Sardinella tawilis | reverse complement strand
TTATTTTATTTTATTTTATTTTATTTTATTTTATTTTATTTTATTTTATTTAGTGTGTATTCCTAGCCTGGCTAACACAAGCCTAAATCTCAAGTGAGATTTAGTCTAGGGACCACCTATACATTTTCTCATATGGGATTTCAGGTTTCGTTTTTCCAAAAGTTCGTGCATCGTCTTACCATCTCTCCCCGTTGTGTGATTGGTTCCCAAATTAATGCGAAAATTTCGGCCATGGACTCCAGGCTGCCTTGCAGTTCGGAACGAGCGTGCGAGGCAGCATGGGTATTCCCAGGCTAGTGTACTCCTAGAATCAGCCACACACAATTATTTCAGGGGTATATAATCTACTGCAAGGAAAATAATTAGCACATTTTTGATTTGTGCATTTTTGTTTTTATTTATTTATTTATTTATTTTCAACCAGGAGGCTTTGGGAGCAATTTGCAATGTGACAGTAATTGTGTGAATTCAGGCACCGTGTAATTATAAAGAAGAATTAACTTAGATATGTAATGGAAAATGATTCAGTATCACAGCTTAGAGGATCTCACCTCTCAGACAGGTGGGCTACTCATACACCTGCTTTACAGCTTTTGTGTATGAAAACATACTGGAGTCACAATATTCTGCTTTATGGCCCTTCACACTATGAGTCATCATAGTGAATGAGTGTGTGCCTGTGCCGTGAGCCTGTAGTCTCACACACGCTTGGGGAATAGTGAGCCAGAACTCGGTGGGCAGAGTGTCCAGCTTTCCTTGTATTGTACTCTGAAATTACAAGGTTAAGTACACAAGCTGAAGCATTTTCATTAAGCCTATTCATGTCTCTGGTATGGGTTGACACTCAATTCAACAAGCCACTGGATAATGTGACATATTTGACACTTAAGAGATAACATTCAAGGTGAACTCACTTCTCTGGTCATGGACTAATGACTGAAATTAATGGATGTGAGGCAAATGTTTAAAAACCTGCATTTCTGTTGCCAAAAGCCATAGTCTATGCATTATTCTCTGCCACTGACGTCAGTGTTATGTCAGCACTGAATGTAACCAAAATGCAAAGGAACAACTTTAACCAGCAGTATACATTAATTATACATATTACTGGGCTGACACTTATTGGAATTTTTTCCCCCAGATCTTCAAGCCCACATGGATTCTTCTGAGGGCATTTGATGGCATGCGAGTCATAAACTTACTTACTCTGTAATGCCTGTTTCAAAGCAGCACCGTAATGAAAGCATTAAGATTCTGCTCAATATTTATGTATTTGCAATCTGAGTCCGGGATCAGATCTATATGGAGAACAGCAGACTGTGGTATTCCGTGGGGATGTAACTAAATCAATTTTGGTAATGAATAGCTCAGTGCACAGTGGTTCTCCCTAGCGCAGTGATGGGCCCTAAGGCATTCAGAGTGCTGCTTCAAAAAATTTGAATGCAAAGAGTTTTTTTTTTTTTTTGCTTTCAGTTTCTACACACTAATCCAGTGAGATTCCTGGGGAAAATATGTGGGCTTGAGGGGCCTAGATTTGACAGGTATTTGTCCAACTTTAGAAACATGCTAAGTGTGAACAATTTTACCCTAACTGTCCTCTCCCTTCCCATGTCCCACCCCGATGTCTCTTCCTCTTTCCATAAGTGCCAATCAATATACAGTACAGTAAGTCCTCTGAATACAGATTACATTATGGGATGGAAAAAGAGTTTTTTTCCCACTGTTACAAATTTGTAAACCTTTAATTTTGTTTTAGGATCCTTTCTACCCCTCCCCACTTTCTCCCGCCCAGAGCAGCTGTGGATCCTAATAGATTCTGAAGTGGATATTTTACAGCCATATCTGGAGAGTGACCTGAGCAATTCCTGTTGCACAAAGGGCAGATTTATGCACCCAATCCCGCGGAGATGGGGCAGCACTGATGAATCACGAGGGCGTCTGAGAGATTTACAGTCTGTCTGGAGTGGGGGCGCATGCTGAAAAACAGGTTAGCTCCGTTGGTTCAAGGCTCAATTGGTCACTCTTCCACTGACAAAAAAAAAAAACGGGACGGGGAGTGGTAGTGTACACAGAGGTGCTTTTCAAGTAGTGAGAGTGAAGAGCTGATTTATGAAAATAACTTCCCACTCACCTAACCACCCCCCCCCCCCCCCACCCCCGCCCCCAACCACAACCACAAAAACCGCCAGTCAATTTACAGCCATAGGAAAGAAACAGAAAAAATACATTTACACCCTTATGTAATAACAGTACTTGGCAAATTCGGGATCCTGCAGATGGCTCTGTGCAAAATAAAATACAGGTCTAGAAAGACTGTCAATATTGATCTTTTTTTTTTGTTTTTGTCTCTTTTTTCATATTTCTTCTTATGTGCCTGTTACTGAGCATTTCACTCAATATCAATATCATTGTGGAGGCCAGGAAAGGACTGGCAGGGCAAATGTACACATGATGGAGCAGTGACTGAAGGATGGAGGGGGATGCTGTTACCCAGCCCTCTGTATCCTGCTGGCAGCAAGTGTCTCATTTTGAAGTATTAAGGTTAGCTATGCTGCTGTGCAGTGTCTGACAACAACAAATACTGTCATGTTATGATGTGTATTATGGGAAATGCTGTTTAGATATGTGAGTGGCAGCTGACTGACAGCCTTCAGCAGCTTGCCCTGAATTGTAAGGTGGAAGCAACACAGGCTTGGAGGGTTTGATTACACAATACTGACCTACATAACCTGAGATACAGTATCTACCATGCTGGAAACTCAGTTCTCCCACAAAGTCTTGAAGAGAATTTTCAAAGCTGAAATGAGTAATACAAAGAAATAAAGTGACATGAATAAATTAAAGGTCCCCGTGGTAACGCTTTAGATTACAACCCGTGAATTATGGTGTAAGGAGTAGGTAAGAACAGCATAACGAAATAGAAATTTATGTGTAGCCTAATATTGTCAGAATTACAAAGTAAGTACAAGGCACAAACACAAACACCAGCGCCTCAAGATAGCTTACACAGCCAAGGACAAACTAGTAACCTTAATTGCTGTAAAATGAAGTCGCATATTAACCCTGTCTTCTCTGAATATTTAATCATAAGTACAGACAAAGTAAATACTCAAAGTCCCAACAACTACATAAAGTACACCTTAATATTGGGTGTGTGGGCTTTAAAATGAAGTCGCACATTCAACCCTGCTTTAAACAAGTAAAGAATCAACACAGATTTTTATTTTATTTTATTTTATTTGGGCAACTGTTGAAGCAAACCTAGACGAAAACATCTTTCCCTGTACTTACTTTGTAGTAATGCTAACATTGCACATACTGTAAACTGTTTTGTTACACCATAATTCATGTAATCTAAAGTGTTACCGTCCCCATCCATGTTCTGGGATCAGAATGGCTTGATCCTGCAGATCCTGTCTGCTTTTAGCTGACAGCGGGACCTGAATCGCTGGACAGGGCCCCAACTGGCAGTGGTGGGGAGGAAGGTGGGGATTTCGATTTAGGTTTAGGTTTGGGTAAACTTGAGTGACTGGACAGATAAAGAATGACATAAAATTCGAGTCAACTTTCACTAAAGCTTTCATTTGTGACACAGAGGAAGGCCAAGTCCTGACAGAAGCTTTTCTTTGTGTCTTTTTCCTAACAAACACCTACAGTGTCAGGTGGCCTGCAAAACGTTTTTAAAATTCACATCATGCCATTGAGAAGGTGGGAGCTTTGACATCATTGTTGGGCAGTCAAGGTACAGCGAATGCCCCTTTATAGCCTTAGTGCCATCTCCTACTGGTCTAATTATGCAAACTAATCTCAGGCCTGCCGCCAAAATGGCGTCTGCAATTGATGAGAGCATACAGTATATTGTAGCTGTGGAATAAAGGAGGCATGAAAGAAAGCTCAATTAGGTGCAGTCTGCACTTTTATTGCCTGTTGCATGTTCTGTTTACTTCTGTTGTCTGTTGAGCGTGTTCACTCAAATTCATTCCCATGTTCACACACAGCCCCGGATCTGGAAGACTATTCAATATGTCTATCCAATCAACATGCAAAGGACCCAGTATTCATAAAGCATTTTAAACGCATTCATAAAAGGTTATAATGCATTCATAACAATTTATTCATATTCAGTATTCATAACTATTTAAGCATGACTGTACTCATAAGACATTCATATATACATCATCGTACAAGCCTGTATAACTTAAAGTGTCATAAAGCCTTACAAGCTTGAAGCAAACCATTTTTTCCAACTCACCAACTCACAGTGTTTATAACTCTCCATTAGTTGGCATGAGGAATTGGGGCATATAAAAGAACAATTAACAAATTTAAGCTTTGCAAACCTTTGTGGCACTTCAAGTCGTGAAGGCTTATAAGATAACATGTTACGTGTTATGAACCTTAACGACAGTAGTTATAAGAATTGAATGTCTTATAACTATTTTAGAATGTGTTTATAATGATTTATTAATATGAATACAGTTCAGAGGCTTCCAAGTCATATCATTAATGTATAGCAAGTTAGCCTAAAAGGCTTTTTAAAAAGCATCTTTTTTAATGTCTCACTTCAACTATCTCATTTCCATCACCATGCAGAAGAGAATTAATTAACACCTTAGGTATATACAGTATAATTTTAGGTAATTTTAGATTCACACACTATCCTAAGTAAACATTAACACTCATTTTCTTTTCACCAACCCAACACCAACCTATCAGTTACCTTGAACTCTTGAACATCTCAGTTACTTTGAACTTGAATTGTAGCGTGGTGTACTAAACGCTTCCACATCTCACTTTGTGTTAAACTTCTGAAAACTTCTACAGATACTTTCTGTAAATTATTGGGCACACCAGAGCTCTCTTCACTAATGGCCCAGACAAAGTTTTGTCGGAGAAAACCTAAGCTTAAAGACTGTGCTGGTGTGAAATGTGATATTGAGCAGAAGCTCGCTAGGTGGTGCTAGCCTGGCTACCCTCAAGTTAGCAGTCTCTCCTGATTTAGCTGCTCGGTTTCATTGCTATTTCATTGCAGACAGAAACCAAGGTGAGCATCTTGAGGACAGGACACTAGGGAGTGGAAGACAGTGTGGACTGGCATCGGAAAGTAGGCGCAATATGTTTCTAAGGATAGGCAACACAAAGGTCACTTCCATATTACACAGACTGTTCTGCTCTACCCTTGTCTCTCCACCGTGCAGGAATCTCCCTTTCAGAGACCTAGTTTTAACTTTGTGTTGGGTCTGTGTGTGTGTGTGTGTATGTGTGTGTGTGTGTGTGTTTGTCAGAGAAAGAGAAGTGTGTGTGTGGTGTGTGTGTGTGTGTGTGTGTGTGTGTGTGTGTGTGTGTGTGTGTGTGTGTGTGTGTATATGTGTGTGAGGGAGAGAGAAACAGAGAGTTAGTTTGTGTGTGAGAAACCGTCCTAAGCAGAGAGTGTTTCACCACGGAGGTGATACCCCTTCTGCTTGTGCATTAATGGGCAGTGGTGTTCAGCAAACATGGCAGGCGATATGACTATGGCCTCAGTGACCCCCATCCATCTTCACCTTCCCTCATGCACACCTCTCTCTCTCTCTCCCTCTCGCTCGCTCTCTTTCTCTAGTTTAAATCACACAACACTGTGGTTCAGATGCGACAGGATTTTTGATGAAGTGACACAAAGCGAGAGTCGGCCAGCCCCAAAACTCCGACAGATGTTTCTCAGGTAACATTTACATATCATTCTTATCTGACATCATTCTTATCTGCCCTCGTCTGGCACACTGAGCGGGTGATGACTGTACATTAAAATGCTGTTATGACAACGCTAAAAACTTCCACAATAAATAACAAAAGAAGAAAAAAAATCGACCATATACAGTATGAATGTGAGCATGGTGAAGTTGACTAATTCAATTAGTCAATTAGTTTGGTTCTGGAACTTTCTATGCCAGCCTGTGTCACTTTGGAAATACAGTAGCCTTTGCCAAATACCAGTCAACTTTAAATGTTTTAAATAAAACATACAGTATATAAAAGAGGATGATGAAGACACACTGTTCATTTTCCAATGTTATTTGTCATTCTAAATCCCTGACCTAATAGGGGTCTATTTGACCCAGCCTATTCCATCTGGTTTTCTCTGGCTGGCCTTTTGTCTCCGGTTCTTGTCCATATCTGTGAGACTAATGGGTCTTCTGATGTTCAGCCCTCATCTCTGAGTTCCCCCTCGCTTTTGCACTGGAGCAGTGTTGATCATGGTCATCTTTTTTTATGGTTGCTTATTATATCTTTATGATAAATACAGCAAACTACCCATGTGGCAACCATGTGGACTGTGTCTATAGATTCAGAGACGTCAGGTATCAATCAAACCCACACAGAACCTTTCCTCCGCAGATCCACCATACCCCTGTTGTTCACCATCGTTGCCCCAGCAGCAACCAAAACGACAGCGGTTCTAAAGAAGATTTCTTTCTTTTTTTTTTTTTTGAACAACCACTGTTCCCCAAGCTTTCAAACGTCATGATCAAATCCTTAATCCTGTTCGGAATGCTGGAGAGAATCGATTGTTCCACATTCACAGGCTCTGTTCTATCAAGGTTGTTTCTGCACAATTCTCTGGGATGCTCAGGGGTCGCTCAAAGATGTTGGACACTCAGGAGAGCAGTCACACGAGGCGATCAATCCCTCAGTAATAGGGACAATCTGAGCTCCATTCAGCATACTGTGGGAGTGGGTTCCATACACTGGATGCTCAGTATTGATCTCAGTGCTACTGTGGGTCTGTAGACACTAGGTTATACTTAGCCACTTATTAGTTTATGGCACTATCAACCCAATACTGTTGAATGCTTCAGTGAAATGGTGTAGGTTGGTACAGTATATGACTGATGGTTTATATAAATATGAATGATGGTGTATTCCAGTTTGAATCAAAAATACTTTTTTTTTTTTTTTTAAATTACATTCAGTACAGAGGTAAGACAATTACTCTCATCTGAACTATTCTTACAATTAAAAGTAGCCTTTAAGTTTTGCTTAATATAAAGTTTAGCTGTTTAAATTCCAGCTGGTAGACACCAGACAACAATGTTTATGATTTTTAAATCACATATTATGGGCCTTAGGGAGGATAGGATTAATTGCAAAATGTTCTTTAATTAAATGTCTGCAAGAATTTAGGTTAACTGGATATTATGTTTAAGACAAACATAGTGTAAATACATCAACCAAGTGTAATTCGTGCATTTCATTTCAAGCATAGGCTACACTTTACAATCCTGGATTTATTGTGTTTTCATGCCTTTTTCAAGCCTTTTTCTGGTGGACCAAGGACCAAAAACCTGCAGTGGGATAATGCTTTAGTTTTCCATCACAGGCTTGTCTGTGACATTTTGTCTGGTTCTGGGAGTGTTTTTACATCTTCCAACATTCCATTTCACAAGATTTTGAAGTTCACTGGCACACTTTACTGTTAACATTATCTCCCTATATTCAACCATGTATTTTTTTGTTCCTTTGAGAGCAAGTTTCCTATTGTTGGCAGTTACATAGAAACAGTCTTGTTGGATGTCTGACCAGCCAAGACAAAAGCCAACTGTTGTTGTCGAGCCCACAGCCATCTGTTAGACACTCCACTTCTGAAAACACTACAACAGGAAGAAAAATATTTTAATTGGTCCATAGAGAGCTCTCAAGGTAACACCATTTAAAACTAGGCATAGGTGTAGCAGCAGGTTCTGAGCAGGGTAGGCATGCATTATGTAAGTGGTGCGTTATGTATCTGGTGACGTGACACATTGCCTGGCAGGGAATGAGGTGATGAATGCTGTATCTGTGTCTTCTCTGACCCATTGATGACAAATTGACAAGATGAGAAATGTGTGTGGTCTTACTGCTTTTGTAAGGTTGTTAGTAGCCTAACATTTCTTGTCAGGAAGCAAATAATAATTGGTCAAAGATTTTGAAAAAGAATAAAACCTACAGTAGGTTTAATGTACAGTAGACATGTAAAAAAATTGAAGTGTTCACTTAGATACCTTCTAACACCCTCACATTTTTTTTAGTGAAATAACTTCTTTGAAAAGGTGCTAATGCAATGACAAAGACAAAGATAATGATATTTCTTTTAAATTGTAGATGACTTCATGCCCCTATATTTTTGATTAACACATTTTGTGTCATACAACTGAAAATAAGTAGTTTACATAATAGTCTTCATACTCTTTATCAATGACAAAAAAATAAACTAGTCTAGCAGGTGAAAATTATTATATTGTAGCCTACTATGATGTCTCAAAACATAATGATACTGAGTATGATGAATGAAACCTTTGCAACATAGCTGCTTACTGTAACTAGAGGCTACAGGGTCTCTCTGAACTGCACTTTAAGACCAGCTGAGTCATGTTTTCAGTTCTGGTGTACATAGCAAGAGTGGCCATTTTGCTTTGGTGTGTGGCATGGTAAGTTGTTGTCTTGACAATTCTTTTTTTTTTGTCAAGGTGTTCCTTTTCTATAGTAACAGACAGTTAATTCACTTGGCTAGAGGGATGCACCAATTAGTTGAGCCAACAGCACCTTCCATCAGATCCAGCTATACCAACATCCAGACACAATATGCAGCCATCAGGAGGCTGTACAGGGTGTTCAAGCAAGCAGTTTGTTTGAAAGTAGGAGCCAACCAAATGAGATCACTCCCCTCTGTATTCCTCAGGAAAAGTGTTGATTGGGTGGAATTGTCATTGGCTAGGGCCGAACCAGAGTGTTTCCCATGGACATAGCAAGGACTGTGATTGTGAAACCACTCAGAAAGGACAGCCAAAGGATATAGTGAGGAGGAAACATTTGCTGAATTTGACAAAAAGTATATTGGATTAGACTCGCTCAGAAGATTAACCCTTAACCGCGCAGCTGTCAGTATCATCATTGCTCCTTGAAGGCTTCAGTAGGTGGCCCGCTATTGCCTTGGGCACAGTAGGGTCCTTCATCCAAGCCTCAACACACTAATCAATGTTTACTGTGACATGGTGACAGCATTGTGACATGTTAGTAATTAATCTGTGGTTCGCGTGAGTCCCTTGATGTGGTGACCCCGTCTTCCATTTCATAACTAATTAGACATGAACATTAATCAATAACAATGACAAATGTTAAGAGATGAGAGGGCCACCAAGAATATGCTGTGGAAAACTGAACCTCGTCTGGTGTGGATGTTTGACAGTTACATAATCATATCTGTAAAAACAATAGACTCCTATCTTGCTCACGACTCTCCTGACATCAAACATGACAGATCAAATTCAACCATGATGAAAGACTGGAAACATGTAGCCTAGTATTAAATAAAGAGATACATAAAAAATACAATTAACTGTGCTTTTCTGTAAACCAAAATACTTGTTATTAAAAGCAGACTCACTGCTTGTGATGGTGCAATCCAGCCTGACTGCAAAAAGAGCTTTTCATTCAGATTCAAATGTAACACTTTTATAAACTGTTAATAGCAATACAATAGACATGACAGAAAAGAAACAGCAAACAAGCAGCTTAACAACCTGTTTCACTAAAGGCAACATCATACACATTCCAACATGGAGACCATGCCAGGATCACACAAAGACAATATCTAGCCTTGTCAAAGAAACTATAGATAATGGTGATGAACAATGAGGTTTTGCCATTAAAACGTCAAGTGTTATTATTTACGCTATTTCCACTGTAGTTTAACTAAAATGACTACGCTTCTGTTGTCTGTCTGTCTGCCTCCAAGGTATTCACAGAGGGGCATTAGTCAGCACTGTCACTCATGCAAAAAACTCCTTAAAACAGCGCTAAAGCACCCTTTAATCCTGTCATCTCAGCGTGTAAACTGGGTAATTACTGAGGCTCGTGAAGAATAAAGTGACACGGACTAATCCTGGCTTTTTAATTTTCCGTTAAGGAGCTTTCGGATTAAGGAACAATGAGCTCCTTTTGATGGGCGGAATATTAAACGTGTTCTTCTCACAACGCGCGTGCGACGCTACAGCGGCCTGACTGACTATTGGGTCTATGAAAGATGATATGGCGACGCAAACGACAACACAAATGACAGTGGTGTTTCTGCTCAGTCTTGCTGATGCATAGGCCTTGCAGTCACTCTTTTTTTGGTCATGGGGCGGGGAT
>JASCQY010000293.1:3129417-3141111 GCA_030264315.1 Sardinella tawilis | reverse complement strand
GAGAGAGAGAGAGAGAGAGAGAGAGAGAGAGAGAGAGAGAGAGAGAGAGAGAGAGAGAGAGAGAGAGAGAGATTGGTCAAGGCTCTCATTTATCAGGTCAGCTGTAACTTAATGGAGCATATGCTGCTACTGTGTGGCTGCTGGGTGCACAAGACACACAGGAACAGACCATCTTGCTTTATGGCTCTGTCTGCTCACATGCCTCCACAGAATTGAGCAGTGGTGGAGAGAATTCAATCCACTTGTCCAGGCTTTGTTACCTTTTCATTTCATTGGTCATTACATCCAGCAGTAGGGCTTGGTTAAGTAGTCTCAATCATTCATGACTTGAAAAGAAAATAAATAAAAGGAAGAAATAAATAATATTTCCAATGTAATCCTGTTTGCTCCCCTGTAAAGTACACACAAACTAGCCAACCACGTGAACCAACCGGAAATATTTTTTTTCTTCAAAAACATCATGCTCCATCAATATTAATTTGTATCGATTGTCTTACCAAAGAAATGTTCTACGAGCGTGTTTCTATTCCTCAGTGTATAGACATTCAATTACGCATAAGACAATCCCGTAGTGCAAAACTGTTTGTGGGACTTCACGTTTAATATGCACTGAAGTGAGTGGGCCTTTTAGAAAGCTTGTGGTGAAATCTCTGAGGAAGCATAAATGTAGGAAGTAGACCTGCGTCAGGCCGTCCCGGGGGAATATTTGATGTGACCGCCTCAGGAAAATAACAACCTTTCCTGAGGGCAGTTCTACAGGCGCTCAGTGTTGGTCTCTTGACGGAGGAAAGGAATGTCGTCTGTGGGTTTCGGCTGCTCCATCACCCTCCCGGGTAAACTCCTCTTGCACTTTGAAGAACTTCACTCGCGACGTGAGCGGGAAAAAAATAACACAAACCTACTGGTCCATAGGTTAACTATTCATCTCGGGTCGGGCGACAGGTCCCTGCTTGGGCTACCTGTATCTAGCATCAGTCTTTGGCCGCCATCCCGCACTGCTAAGCAATGCTATGTCGCCCGGTAATGTTTGTGGAATGAAAACGAAATGTCACGCGAAGACACAGACCACTTCCCTTTGGCTCGGCCTCCGCAGTCATTTTTCTTGTTAATGTAGCATGTCGAATTTGTAAGGCGACGGCGTGAAAATGAAAGGTTGCATGTCTCACTTGGCTGGCAATATGTATTTGATAACTGCAGTAAATCAACGCCGTGGAAGAGAAACACATGTTAATGGAAGCCACTAAATTGGAATAGAATTTGTTTGAAAGGGGAAAGCTGAGCATGCACCAGCGGGAGAAGGCAAATTCATTTATTTCTTTGTGTGTGCGTGTGTGTGTGTGCGTGTGCATGTGTAGGGGGAGGGGGAAAACAGTCAACAGGAAGAAGTTAAAAGAAGTTATTCTGATTAAGTTATCATTGTGGTTAGAGCATGCACACCTACTGTATTTCACTCAACTTTTCTCGGTGCTACACATTCAGCACCATGGACAGCGACAGTTCAGAGCAAAGTGGTTAAACACAGACACAGAAGCCATTTCTCCTGGTGTTGGCCCTATTGGACAATTCACAGTGGCTTGACATATACTAGGCTTAATCACTAAATAATTTAATGTGATGTCATATACCTTATTAAACCAATTAACTGACAGGTGTATGTAAGTGCAAATGATGTGATAGTTTTTTTATTATTCTCCTTTTCTCTGTAATTTACATATAATACCACTGATTTGAACAAAAATGACCATGTCACATTATTGGGATACACCACCTTGGACACATGTAACTCTTTCATTGGATAAAATTGGCTTACATCAAAAACAGACTTCAAAGTATGTGAGTGTATGATTGCAGTTGCCATTACATCCCATAAGAACTGTGTGCTCTGAATCCTAAAAGCATTCACTGTCCAAATAGCTATGATTACAACATGTATTATTAATATGCTTTCTGACTCTCAAGTGTCCAAAATAGGGGACATCATGTACCCCCCTGGAGATGACCACAACAATTTGCTGGGGAAATTACAAGTGCTTATATGTCTGCTAAGTCTTTGTCTGTAGACGGCAACGTTGTAGCTTTATGCCAATGTTAGCGCTAATACAGTAGAACCCACTGCATGGTTTTGGGAAAGTTAAAAACTCATGTTTGTGAAAGAATTTGGATTTAAAAAAAAAAAATCCTAATGTAAAGAAGTGGTGCAATTGCTTGAACAATTGAAAAGGTATCCATACTGTATATGGGTAATTCCATTGAAAACCATCACGTCCATAATGCCAACAAAATGCCATGGTATTTGTATAAAGTGAAAGATTATGTGAAAAGTTTTTTTTTTCACGTACTGTAAGCTGCACAAGCAAGAGTGAATGTTCAAGTTTCAAGTAACCATCATTCAAATCATACCATACCATGGCATTTTGTCAGCATTATGGATGTGATACATAGCGAGATGAAGTGAAATAAATGACAAGAGACTTAAATATGGGGAACATTTCAAGGTTTTATATACATATTCTTTACTGTTCAGGTACACATCCTCATATTGTAAAAAGAGGTATGGAATACAAAAAAGAAAAGAAACAACAACCAAAAAAATGAATCTACTACAATGATTCACAGAAGGCCAAGTGCTCTGGCAGCCCAGAACATCCACACTTGCACTTTAATTAAGAGTACAAAAAATGGCTACAATCAGTCCATATAATAATGCTCATTAGTTGAATGCTATATTTTGAAAAGGGAACACTGGCTCTACGCGATTACTGACTGAATACACGTGGGAGAGGAGGCTCCGGCGACTGTCTAGGTTTGTACTGTACATCACAGAGTAAGAATGGCTGTGCCTGAATCCTCCTATGTTGAATCCCGTCGCCTTCAAACCGTATGTGAATTCTTTTTAAAGTTTTATTCTTTAAAAAGCAAAACAATGTTCCACCCACTTGGCTCAACAAGCATCGGTGGTTGACAGATTCTCATCAGTGCACCAGCCTCCATTTTTTTTATGGGAGTTTTTTTTTTTTCCTCTACTGAAACCTTGGCTCAGAAAATTGCTTTCTTTTCTGTCGCCTCACACAGTAGTAATGTGCCAGAGTAGTGAGAGGGGCATCCTTCTTGTGGTCATTTCTTCCCATGTGTTTTTTTTTTTTGTGTGTGTGGCAGGTCCGGCTGTGTGGCAATATAGCAGCCTGACAAGAAAACAAAATGTGACCTCAGTATTGATGGCTGTATAGGTATTCCTGTGCAATTCCAAATACCATGAATGTTATATGACCAAGAGGGGGAGGGGAATGGACCTTAAAAAAAGTGAAAGATTCAGTTTCCCAAACTCATCAGAGTATTAACTGTATACAGCCATCACTGAATGACATACAGTAGAAGAGTCTTAGACAGAAAACTATCTCTTGGTTATGAAGATCACGGCCGTGTACAGTGGAGATGGAGCGTCAATGCAAAACCTTCCGTTTTTCTTCTATGCAAAATGTACAAAATTAACCACATAGGCCTGTGACCTAGTCTTGCTCTTCACAAGAATTTAGTGATTTTATTTACATCCTATTTCATGTTACACTTACAAATAAATATTGCATTCTTACAATCTACTATCTCAGATTTCATCCTATCAATTTCTCTTTTATACATTTATTTTTTTTTTCACCTGAGCTGTTCAAGAGGCCTTTTGCACCTCTTCTCACCTGCAAGAATTGTAAAATAAATTAGAGAATGGAAAGATACTGTGGGACAAACAAAAACCCAATAATGAGCATACAGACAGACACCACCTTTAAGTGTCTTAGAAACTTTAGGGAAATTTACAAATAAAGTTTATGAACACCTTCAAAAACAAACAAATAAAACAAACAAAAATAAAAGACCAAAACAAGCATTATTACTCTGACCATATATGTTAGTAGAAGAATATCTATCTGTACAGAATAATGTTCACTTATCGCTTCAGACACTTGCTTTCTCATAGTTCTGGATCCTTAAGTGCTACTTTTGAGACAAACCTGGAAATGTTTCCGTCTCATCCAAGCCTAGAAAAAAAGAAAGAAAGGTTCGAGCTCCTTGCACTACTGGTATGGTTGTGCAGTCATCCTAATACGGTCCAAAGACTAAAGCAAGGGTAGGCAGAGCTCTAGTGGGTAGTGTCAGGAGGAGGATTACCACAGCTCCCTCCGATTGTGCAAGTGAGCGTCTTCATCATTCGCTGCGGAGGACACTCGAAAAAATCTCTTTCTCCTACAAGTCAAACATTCAAACTGCAAAAGAAAAGGGCGGTAGGGCGGTACTGGTTCGTTCATAAGCTATTAAAGGATTTAGATTTTTTTTTTTCTGGTTGGGTTGTGATTGGCACGGATGTGTTCTCTCTTGGGATGTCTAAAACATTTGCCAATGTGCACAGTTAAATGTCTACATGATGGCTACAGATTTGGGTTGATGTCAGATTAGAAATGGGATTTAATGATGTCTACAAGCGACACAAAGCACACAGATTTTCAGAGGTAATGGAAAAGGTGTAGGGGAAAGCCAACCATCAATGTAGACCACAGAAATTAACACAACTGATGGAGGCATTTAGCGTTGGTCACTGCATTAGATGGAACACACACACAGTCTGCAATGCTAGATAAAGTCAGAAAACACATTACTTAACAAAACCGAGTGAATGATTTTTTGAACTGAAAAAAAAAACAAAAAACAAAAAAACAAAAAATGAACAAACAGCATAACTCAATTCTTGCTCTTCTAAATTCTTATGCTCAAAGAAATTTACACCAGTCCAGCCTTATGCTGTATGCTTTACATGGTCTCACCATCCGGTAGTACACCTTGACTTCCCATTTACCTCCCATGCCCTTCACTGGCATTAGTAAGAGTTTATCAGTGCCAGCCAGGACAACTGTCCACACCACCCCCACCCCCTCACCCCTCACCCCTCACCATGCCCAGTCATTGTCATGTCTTATCAATGAATGTCACTTGCATTGCATTCCAAAAATCACTTGACGTCACCTCGTCAAAAAGTCCGTCGTTGAAAATAACCGCAAACCGCAAAGGCAATACAGGTGAGATTTTTAATGTCGAGTCCAGTTCCCCCCCCACTCCAACGTCACATTCTCACAGATTGTCTTGGAGCCTCTCCATGTAGTTTCTGATCTCAGCCGACTGTCCCAAGTCCATGTCTTGGCACACCCACTTGATGTCGTCTTCGTTTCCCACAAGGATGGAGTTGGTGTAGGGCCCTCCCTCATCGGGGAGCACTGTGGCGAAGGAGGTGAACTTGACCCGCTTGCCCTTGGAGGCCCGGGGTGAGTTGTTCAGGGGCTCGGCTTTGCCCGCTGGGTCTTTGCCCACGCAAGGACCACCGCGCGCGTCGGAAAGAGTCCGGGGGAGCGTCTGGCCGTGGGCCGACACGCTGCCCTTCAGCGTTCCACTCCCGTTGAGCAGGTACTTGCTCTCCTCGCAGCTGTCGCTGCGGTCGATGGCGGTGGTGCACTCATCCGTGTGGGGCAGTGGGCCGTGGTGGTTGGCGTGATGGTGGTGGTGGTGGTGGTCCATGAGGTCGGCCTCGTTGCCCAGCCACACCCAGTCGTGCGCGTGATTCATGTTCCCCTGCTCCAGCACGGGCAGCTGCTTGTGGCGGTACTTGAAGGCAAAGCTGACGCAGTTGATGAGGAAGACCAGAATGGCCAGGCAGAAGACGCCCAGCAGTGCGTACATGCCGATCTCTAGGTCAGACAGCCCCCGCGGGCTCTGGGTCAGGTCATTCTCTCCGGGCAACTCCACCTGGACAGGGAAGCTGGTGTAGTCCACGGGGTTTTGGCCGCTGCTGCCACTCCCACCACCCTGCTTAGTCCCGGACGATTTTTTCGTGGTGGTCTTGGCTGTGGTGCTCACCTTCCGCACAACGCCTTCCTCGCGGTCGGCGGCGGCACTGGTGTACTTGGTGTACTCCGAGCCAGTCTTACCCTCTGCATCCTGGCCCTTCTGTCTTTGCTCGCTGGTGCTGTTGTCCAGGCCTCCCTCCCCCTCGTCCTGCCCTCCTCCGCCTCCCCCAGCTCCGGCACCGCCGCCTCTCTGCTCCACGTCGTTCTGGCCGAACTTCACCCGCACGTTGCCCACGCCCATGGCCAGCACGCTCTTGCGTTTGGACTTCTGGCAGGTTTCGGAGATGACCATCTCCACCCTGACCAGGGAGCCCTGGCCTTCGCCCTCGGCTTGAACCACGGGCCACTTCTGGGGGGAATCCTGGTAGGTGGAGACCACGGCCTCATCCAGGGAAGTGGCCGTCAAGGTGAAGTCCCGGGGGTCATAGATGTTGAGTGGTGTCACGGAGCCGTCACTGTACTGAATCCAAGCACTGATGAGAGCTTCCTGAAAATGAGGAGAAGAAAAAAAATGACTATTTACTATAAAAATAAATAAAGTCAAAAATGTATATATAAAATTTATGGAACACACGGAAATCAAACAAGATACCAGACATATTGTTTGATCCAAAAGAGAAGTTTTGACCTGCATATGAATTCTATTTACAGTGTGACAGCGAGACCTAAAATGTTGAAACCCCACAAGAAGCACACAGACTCGGTACAATGTGCTGACAAAATAAGACCAGGCAGCTGGGGTTGTTTTTAGTCTGGAAGATAAAATAGGGCCACTGCTGTTTCATTTTTAATCAAAACTGTGTCTTGGATAGGTAACACCCAAAACAATTAAAGAAAAGTGATTAAATTTGCACATGAGGTGCAAATGTTTTTATGTCCAACTTATGGTGTGAAAATTCCTTAATAATTATGTTAATTAAACAGGTCAACTGAGAAATAGTGGGTGTATTAAGAATATTTTCAATAAAACAACGCAAGCACATGACATGCATTGGGTAGCATAAACATGTCCTTAAACACACACACACACACACATACAAAGAAAGAAAACCACAAATAATGCAGCTATTGAGTTTGTATAGGCAAAGATAACAGTTCACACACAGTCTACAAAGACTAGGCTATATTATCTTACCATACATTAGCATAATAACAAAAGCTACAACAACAACAATTAGCAAGGAAAATAATTATAACTTATTACCTGTGACACTTTGCCAAGAGAGCCATATGAATGCATTGCAACCCTGCTAAACCTTTTAGCTTTTCTGGGTAGACATCTGTAGCTCTGTCTAAGGAATAATGTTTGAGTAGCTAATCTCCAATGGTAATTTACTCTCCGCAGATATGTGACTAAACTGCTTGGAATTGCTGGAGGCGAGGCAAGGCAAGGTGGACACATAAGCTCTAACAAGGCGTAAGAATTAAGACCTAGAATGTAGCACTAGAATCAAGGCCTATTCAAGGAGCCATGCTTCAGCCAACGTTTGTTAATCAGACAGAAAATGATTCTGACCCTTGCTTCCTTTTTTTTTTTTTTGAGCGAGCATCTTTCACACCCTCGAAATGACATTAGCAGGGTTAACTACATGTGCAGTCGTTTGCACATCTGTGCGCATCCGAGTGCGGGGTTAGAGTAATGACACTATAACAAAACTGCCTGACACCTCGCTAAATAGTTAAACACTGGCATCGTTGTTATCATGTCCACATTAAGTTTAGATTAGTGTCTAATTGGCACTCTACTCCTGAACAAAGCGTTTGAAGCACATATAGGGCACTGTGCCATATGCTAACTTGTGCACTGTGGTTCATTTAGAAACCAACAAATGTTGTTATTGTTAATAGCATGTATTGGTCTCCTTTTACTTGTTTATGTTATTAAGCCTCAAGTGTATAATTCTTCTTTTGTAGCTGTGAAGCACCTTGCATTGGCCATCCAGCACAAAAGACTCTCTATAGATGAAGTGTGATTGAAATGCATCACACCGTTGAAAAAAAGCACGCCCTGCTAAACAAACAACAACCTCAAACAAAAACAAACAAAAATCAAAGAGCTGAATTTCCTGTGTGTCACCTGTTTGGGTGTGTGGAGGAGGTCTTGTGCAGTGGCAGTGACGTAGATGGCTCTGCTGTCGGCAGGACTGGGCAGCAGAGACAGGCTGAGGGAAGCCACCAGCTGGACACCCAGATCTGAGATGGTTACCTTGTCGTCCAAGACTGTGACGGTCTTCTCGGCCAAGATGGAGTCTGAGAGCGGCGAGATTACCTGTGAAACGAGCGCCAAGGCAAACATCAGTTGGATACATGAGAAGCCCTATTCATGCCTCAATAGCCCATTCTGGCAGTGTAATTCCTCATAATCCTCTATTAAGGAAAAGCTATCGTTTTCACAAAGCCCGCATTCTGCATTTGATGGCTTTCAAAGCCGGATCTTTGCTTTTACCCTTTACAACCCCCCTGCTGTGTTTCGGTACAAAAAAAAAATAAACAACAAAACAAACAAACCTGCACTGATATAAAAAAACCACCATAAAATATCTCAGCGGAGTTAACACTAGTGACTTGTTTAAATCAACTTTGAAATCAGATATTTAATGAATAAAAAATGTGCAAAACAATGATCAAAAAAGCAATCACACAGAATATAATAATGACACAAACAATCCACAGGAGGAGGTGATAAGAGCTTGACAAATCATAGTTTTTTTACCACCACCAACAGGCAACCAAAGGAATGAAGGCTGTGATTTCAGCACAGGGAAATTTGGAATAAAATGTCAGCGCTGAGCAAAATGTCTTCATGCCAAGACCCGACACTTGTTGACTGACACCACTGGGATTTCCAACCGCGAGAGAGAAAAAGAGAGAGAAAGAGAGAGATGGAGAGGGAGAGCGTGTGGGAGACGTGGATTGAAGCGTCAATGAAATCAAAAGAGCTTAGTTGCGTTAAACAGTGACAGTGAGGGACAAGGCCCAGCACAGGCTGGCACTCCTCATTCATGGGAAATTTCCATTAAACTAGCCATAGCAGTTCCTCCCAAGGGATGCTGTCACAACTCAAGTCCCAAAGCGCCACTCCGTGTGTGATATAGAATCGCGCAAATTCCCGCTGCCTCGTGAAACAAAAACTCCACGGTGTACAGAATCAATGACTGCATGGAATTTTACTTGACAGCACATAGACCATTACAAAAGATCTAAACTATTTCTTACAGACTTATTCACATACACATATATAAACACATCCACATGCATATACAGTATCCACACACACACACACACACACACACACACATATGCACAGGGGCACAAAGAGACACATATTATGCCACTTCATCAGATACCTTTAGTAGGGCAGTAAGCTGTAAATTGAACAGTGATCTCAGTTTTCTATCCTGGGACTGAGCTCGTTAGCATGTAAGCCGATGTGGCAAGTCTCACCTTCACACATGATGTGACAGATGTGTACCGTGTAGTGTTGTCAATATCACTAGATCTGCATGTTCCTGACGTTGTATTTACCCAGCCAACACACAGTATCAGCTGTATACAGTAGCATACAAGTTTACGAGCCATGTACACAGATACTGATACTGTCGATACCACTTCCCTGTCATAATGAGTGAATGGGGGAGGGGCAAAGCTTGTTATTAGTACCTTAGAGGTGAAGGAATGTCTTCTTAGCGCTACCTTGAAACACCTGTCTAATTTTGGACTTGTCGCTCTAGATTAGGTGTAAGTCTTTGTCTCTTGTGGGAAGGGGGGGGGGGGGGGCAGGGTACCAGAGGCAGCATCCATACTAAATTCTAATCTCAAGTAGCTGATCTATGGTCCCCCCACCCCATCTTCTTCTCTCCCACTCCCTTCCTGTCATTCTCATAGAGGCCTTTTGCCATCAAAAAGATGCTGCTGCTTTAATCAAATACTGGACATGTACTGCAGTTAGTGCAACATACTGTATGTGATTAGAAAAGAATTCTATAACTGTAAGTCAATAATTTTGTCATGCTAAGTTAACGCAAAACTATTTTTTTATGCTTCTTGTGTTGCTCAATATGAATTCGACTTAAGAGTTAATTTGCTTGCATATCTGATGGGCAAGGGGTAACAGAGGCCTGGAAAATACCTGGATGGTCGTGATGCCCAGGTCTCTGCCCATGAGGACGCGGCCGTCGATCAGGCGGGCAATGCGCGGGTCCTCCACCTTGAGGTAGTCCTGCACCATCTCCGTGATGTCTGCTTGCCAGTCGGCGCCCAGCATGTAGACCAGCTCGCCGCCCGGGTCAGACGGCTCGGCCACAAAGTGGGTGAGCACCCGCACCAGGGCGTACTGGTACTGCAGCGTGCAGCCCCTTCCTTTCTTCTCGTCGTCCTCATCGTCCTCGCTGTCACGGGTGGGCCTGCCATCGGGAAGAGTCGGCAAGTCAATCAGTCAGTCAGTCTACAGCACACAGGCCTTTAGCTCTGACAGATGCTACCAGAGGAAAATTCTTATATCGACAACAACGATTCATATATCAACAACACGATTCATATCAATCCACAAAACAAAGAACCTCTTGTCTCTGTTGAGTTTAACTCAGAGGGAGCTGAGTGGATTGTATAGCTACTGTAGGTTCGGGTGTCGTGTTTTGTCTGTAAGAACACCTCTGAGTCCAGAATGTGGTTCACTGGTTTGCAGTACTTAAATTCGATTGCTGTTCCTGTCTGTGGCGCATCAAACAGTCCAGTACTGTATGTCTGTTTTTATGTCTGTTCCAGAACTGTCCGTCTGACCTACTTTTCCCCTGGTAGGTGTTTTGGTAAGCACACTAGTGAATGCATTGACACAGTTTCCTTTGCACTGTAAAGAACACTGCATGAGAAGATTGGGTAACATTTTAGATTAGGGTACACATATTCACCATTAACTAGCAGCTAATTAATCCAAGTTAGTAACATGCTAGCCATTTGTTTGTCATTAGAAGACACTTATTAATACCTCATTGTGGATGATCTTAGTCTACCCATAATAAAACATTAATAAAGAATTTCTCCAATATAAACTCCTATTAAGCTTATTTATACAGTAGTAATTCATGGTCAATGAATACTGTATGTGTGCCCTAATGTAATGTGTCACTGAATATGTTATGCACAGGAAAACACTTTATGCCTTTGGCTCAGTAGTTTATCAATGATGGGAAACTGCTCCAGTCCTAGTTCACAGGGGTGCTGTATTCACAGAATATAATTCTACGTGATCACTCCCAAATTGGCTTGGGCAAATATTTGATGAAGGTGAAAGATTCCTGACAAATCTCTCATGCATTGCATAGCAGATCAAATAGACCCTGTGTGAATTATAAAATAACAAACTCTAATACAAACCAACTTTTTGGATGATCAATTAAATGCCTGACTGCATAAAAAAACAAACAGTTTTTAATATTGACTAGAAGTAAAACGTGTCTAAACAGTTTGTAATTATTTGCATTTGCCCTCAGGTTAACACAGCTTGAACTCTGTTGTTGACTTTAAAGGCCGCTGTGGAATTTCAAAATCTCAATTAGTCCAGCGCTTTTTCAGATGGCACATTTAGGCTTTTTTTCCCACAGTTACAATGAATGATGTTTTAACTTTCATCCACTGTAAAGCATGTTACAAAATACACGCAAAGCTGTAGACAAACATACATCACAATTTAATATAAAGGTACATATTATATTTGTCACAGGTAGGAAAAACACCATAAACATTTCCAATCATTAGATTAGCCTGAGCCACCTCTCGTGTCAACACCATTATTTGGCGGATAATTTACTCT
>JASCQY010000293.1:2932213-2944229 GCA_030264315.1 Sardinella tawilis | reverse complement strand
ACCAAAAAAAGAAAGAAAAATGGCATCACAGTATACATTTTGTCTTGTTTTTGGTGCATAAGGAAAGTATGTGTGTGTGAGAGAAAGAGAGAGAGAGAGAGAGAGGGCATATGGATGTTTCTAAACTCCAAGAAAAAAATCATTTCATCACTGCATCTCCAAATCAACAATCTAAAGGGGGGAAGAACAAAATGTTCCACGGCATGTTTTCACCATTCATAATGTGACAGAACAGCTTGCTAATGGAAAACAATTTAATTTCCTACAGGCTAGTTTTCAAATGCTGTCACTCAATATGTGAAAGCATTTGGTGCACCAGGCAGGAGGTTCATATATAGTAAAGAATAAGTTGTTTGGGATCTTACAATCAAAAGGACAGTGCTTAACTATTTAACTATAACCATAGATTTTCAGAGGCACCATTTTAACAGAAATTGCAATCATTTCTCTATATAATGTGCTTGGAATTAAAACAATAGATCCCATCATTTTTGTTGTTCAGTGTTGATATAATCTGAACAAATGCTGAATTTAACACTTATATACAACATGGATGGACATAATGAGAAACACAGCGTTTACGATCCAAGACACAAGACAAGAGAGAATTGGGCAGTCCTGCATGGCACTGGGCCTGATTCTCGGCAGTGATGGAGCAAGAGATCCAGACCATCAGGAGAGCCAGGGACAAGGCCAGCCTAGACTACACAATGGACTCTCCACACATAAGCAGGTGCCAAATCAAACTCAACTTGACTCAACTCAGCTCAACTCACTCAAGGGTTATTATGGCCCACAGGAAGCTGGCCAGAGATTATATGTGAAGACACAGCCATCTGATAACCTCACAGTTACATCATACAGGTGCTCTTACAGAAAGCACTGTTTTTGCAATGGCCAGATCACATGAGGCAATTTGCTAACATCACATCCATGCTTAAAGCCAAGGAGAGGTCCGGTGCGAATCAATATGTTGCTAAGTGTTGCCTATGGGAAAGAGAACTAAAATTTGATACAACAGACAGTGAATCGGAAAGTTACGTTACTGAATGGGGCATAATAAAATGAAAACCTGAAAGTAATTTTCTGTGTGGTCTAGGTTGTCACAAATTCTCTCATTCTTTTTCCTTCACAACGTTACAGTACACGGTTCATTCACAACAGATATTTCCTTTAAGTTATGAATGTTACAGTATTTCCTAAGTAACATTACTATGGTATGAGGTAAGGCATGGTGTCAGTGTCTAACAAAATACAAACACGTTGGAGAAAGCCTGATGTGGAATAGCTAAACCTCTTCAAAAAGGTTAGATCTACCAAATAAACCAGCATGACAAGGGGAAAGATTAAATTTCATGTTTATTTAATCAACTTTTGGACCTCTGATTTGGCTGCACATAAGCCATCCAACACAAAAAAAAAAACATAAAACACAATCACACAAAACAAGAAAATAGCAGGCAGTAGTTAACCCCCATCCCCAGCCCAATTTAAAGAAGAAAAAAAAAAACACTCCAACAAAATGAGAGAGGGAACATAGGTTATTACCACAAGAATCACATCAGAACATATCATGGACATCGCTTCCCTGGCACAACATTGATAAGAAACCTGTTCCAGAAGGTTGAATAATGATATATTTAGTAACAAACAGGTTTTCATTGCCATAATTACTGCAGGTCAAAATAACTTAAGATGAATAGCCATTAGATGGAAAGGTTCACAGACAAAAACATTTTTTATAAATCTGTAAATATTATTTTAGTTCTTTTCTTTAAATTTATTTACAAAGTCAAAGTGTCAAAAATCATAACTTAAAACTATAGTATATGTTTTTTTTGAAAGTGGTAAAGAGAATAAAAAAAAAACATGATGGCATGTTAATATTATTTAACTAGGCCTAAATGTGAGGAAACTCAATCAACAGAAGGGGAAAACAGTTTAACAGTAACGTGAAAAAGGTAGCCTATAGGCATGTCATTCAACAAGGTGATTATTACACCTCCAAACCAGGTGAAATTGTACAGTAAAACACTACCTCCTTGACTAAGGGAGTGTTTATGCAATGTACTGTACCATGTGGCATGATTTGGTCTACACGATGAGAAATAACGTGTTACAGTAATACAGATTTTCTATGACAGTAGTCTGTGTGTGTGTATAAGACAACTAGTGTTAAAAATACGAGTTGCGTTAGCAATATCCGATCATACGCCACACATGGCCCACTGTAGTGCACTACAGTGCATAACCATGATGCAGTGAATGGGTGATATTCCAAAGGCAGCTTCTGTTGAAAGAGTTTAGTACAGATGATGGGCCTGGGTCATGTGTCTCTGTACAGTACCAGTATGTCTCAATCAAACAGAATGGCAATGATGATGATGGACTAGGTCTATATACATCAGTGCAAAGTTACTGAAGCTCTAACTTACAAAACTGCATACCTTCATTAGAATATGTTGAATACTTCATCTTGAAGCCATTTCCATAAAAAAACACACAAAATAAGTCAAAGATTTCCATAACAATAAACACCATGTGTGTATGTCGTTCTTTTATAAAGGAATACTGGAATACCTGTACTGTACGGCTTCAGTCAGGCTGATGCCAATAACAATACACAATACAATCTGGTCTACGTTGGTCAACAGCATTAAACATTAAAGCGAGTTGTAGCATAAAATAGGAATGTGATGGCATAGACAAAACAAACAAATGACTAGAAAATGCCTTCCCAAAAAAACCAAACAGGCACAGGTCCAGTGAAAACCCAGGGTAAATGGGATGCAGTGGCACATTTAGGGTGACATTAGACACGGTCCCCAACGCTGGCAATGGTCAATCTCATCTGAATCTCAGTTTCCCAGGGAAGACTCCACTGGGTTCTTGAACAACTAAGAAACCCGTAGATTACGGGAAAACAGAGGTCCTTTTTTTCCCAAAATCATAGCTGCTAACTTAGCTAGCTACTTTGTTGGTTGCAATGCAATTGCTCATTGCCAACCAAGTTACTAGAGGTTAGCAACTATAACTATTGATAAACAGATGAAAAAAACGAATTTAAAACTAATTGTCCATATGAAATGTGAGAATTAGGATACCAAAAGGCAAGCAAATATAATATAACACAATGAGTATATCATTCAGCAAACCAAGTAAAAGTATAAGTACATCCCAATTATGGAGAGAAAACTAAGAAACATCAGTGATCCCATTCTCGTTTCATGATTTACAGTCACTGGGCAGAGAAAAAAGATCAGGCAGAATTCCCTTTGACAATCAGTGGACCTTTCAAAATGTACAGTGCATACTGTAACAGTGATTACAAGTTTCTTCTGGTATCACATTATTCCTACATCAGACAGCACTGTGTTCCTCATTTTGCTAGGAGATTAAAGAGGACATGACAGTACTCCAATGACCACTCTAAGGTGATGACCAAAAGGTAACACGAGGACGGTTTCAGCTCAGCAGCCGGCAAACTCAAATAAAATTGCACCTCTGACAAGATCCTGCAAAAAGGAGTGATGTGGTTGCTTGGTATAATTCACTATTTCACTGCTCTTTGTACCTGTACATTTATGTACTTGTAGCAAATCAATTCTTGAATTTTGAATCTGGAATAGTTCATGTTTGTATATTCTCTCCCTGAGAACTCAGTGCCTATGCCACATGCCCAGAGGGTTAACATCATATCTTCATTTTTTAAAACAGAACTTCCCCAAAACATGTTATTCTACGTACATTTTCTGATACATTGCAATCAATATGTTGAACACATGGGAAAGCAGCCAAAAATAACAGCATTCAATCCCTTTGCTCGTCCACACAGACATACTGTACGCACAGACATAGAATCACACATCATTCCAAAGCACGCTTTGTGCGGCAAAACACATTCTCACAGTCAACTGTATACAAAAAGGTCCAAATATATTCACTTAATCAATCCTATTGCTACTGTAATGATAATGGCTTCATAAACACATTAATATCTACACACAGCCTACACACAACAAGTAACATACTACATGTGTTCACTACTAAGCTTACTGGGGCTTAGCTTTGCTCCTATGGACAAGCCTTGATACAGTGAGTTAAATTTTTACTTTTCTGTGAATTATAACACAAGCTCATCTGAAATCTGGTCTGGTTTTCAGGGAATGCGGGCCACATGTGGTTTCTCAACCATGGTTGAACAATTAAAAAACACACACACACACACACACATACACACACACACACACACACACACACACACACACAGATTTCTGTGAAGATCAAATAAATGCAATGGAACCTGGTTTTGAATTTCACTAGTAGTTGCATTCTAGATTCCCGAGGCCTACTTATGTCTGAAATGAACCCCCCCCCCCCCCCAGTCCCAACACTGTACCATGGGTCTTTACTGTTCACTGGACCTCTCAAGGTTGTCGATCACTCTGCTCAGGCGGATGTTTAGCAGACGAATTTGGGTGTCCAACTGGTCGATCTTCTCCTCCAGGGTGCTGGGTCCGCCACCCCGGCGCCAGTAGGCCCCCACTGGGCCAGTCATGAAGTAAACGGCCATCACAAAGCAGAGGGGCAGCACGGCACGCTCAGGATCCCCCTCGAACTTCTGCAGGATGTAGAGGCAGGAGAGTGCAAAGAGAGCAACACGGGCCAGCCAGAAGAAGCGGCCAAAGATGGCGTGCAGCAGGTAGAAGAATCCCCCCAGGAACAAGGACAGGAACCAATAGGCCAGCAGTACCGCAGCGACCAAGAGGAGAGCGCGAGCAGGAGAGTTAGATAAGGATGTGGGGCTGAAGTAATGGCTGAGGTTAGATGCTGAAAGAGATGAGGAAATAGACAGACATAATTACTTGCACCAGTATAACAGTCTTCACTGAATCCAGCCTCTGTTGTAGAGCATTGCTTTGCAGCTAAATACAAAGATGCAAGAAATGTCAGTCTTGCGTCTTGCTTATCTTACAGGTCACAATCATCATTCTATAGCCTAGTTTTTCCCATATTGTTTACAAACATCATCATTTAATCTAAATTGCAATAAATCATCATTCAAAGTCAAAAGAATACCATCAATTCCAATGACATCAAGGAGATCAGTCCAAACTTTCCAAAGGGTGTCCAAGAAGGCGTCCACTCCATGAACAAATCTCTCCGTGGTCTTTGAAAAAAACTAAACAAGAAAAAGATCAGTTGTCTATAACCTTTGATAGATACATTGAGAGCAATATTGCTATGGAGAACAATACACACACACAAACACACACAGTTATCAAATGCCTAAATAGCAGGGAACAATCATATGGACATACTGAAAGTGGTCCCGTACGACCAGTCGTTATATTTTAATGTCTAATTAAATAAAGCCACCACAGATCAATGGCAATGGCAATAGCAATAGCCAGCAACATAACGTAGGCTACAAATGAAATATGCATTCCCTTGTGCATCAATCACCATTCAGTTAACACATTTATGATAGCAAGCATGCTAAAGCCGATAACACATACACTTACACTGGTCTAAACCGAAGATGCAATTATTGAGACATTAAAATAATCCATACTAACCTTATATAAACCCCTGATGTTCTCCTCTCCAAAAATGCTGCTCAAAGCTTGATAAAACCCATTGGCCGCCCTCCGAAAACTGTTCTGGCTACTAGAATCTTTCCTGCTCCGGGCTGATTCAGCGCAAAGAAGGGATGCACAGAGCACCAACACAATCAAAAGTGGCTTGCCGCCTTTCATATCTGAATGCAGTGAATATCAACAATCGAAATATATAACAAAATGAATAGGTGTAATTCCGGATTTTAAATAATTTACAGCACGTTACAGAATCTGAAGTGCCCCCGGAAGAAGCCGTTGAAATGGGAGGTACCCAGTACCGTACCGACCGACCACCGCCTTGTCATAGAGCTGCCATCTAGCGGAAATGGTCTGTAATCCTACAAAACCACAAACTGACAACCAGAGCCTATCAGAAAAAATGCAGTAGGGCGCAGATGTTTGCACAGTATTAACAGATTAAGCCATATGAAAACACTAATGGCAACAACACTAGCACTGAATTTATAAAGTATTTTATTTGACATTTATTGTATTCCAATACCAATGTAAGAGTCTATTTTTTTCTCCAAGAACTAGATGTTATAGACAATGGGTAGAAAACCCTACACTTTCAGAGAATGACTAAACTGTCTTGCCAGGCAAATAAATCCTCCACCTGCTATCTTCACTCATGTTTCCCACCGGACAGTTTTCGAATACGTACCGTTGCTTTACTTGAAACAGGAAACAACCACTGTGGTCAAATTAATGGTGGTATTTAACACAAGTATATTGATAGTTTTTCTGTGTGATTAGTTATTCCGACCGATAAGCAAAATGGGGAAAAGGCAACATCAGAAAGATAAAATGTAAGTCAATTTCGGTCCATTTGTCCGGAGTAACGTATCTGACATGTGCAAGCTAGCTATTCTGGCTAGCGGTTTAGGCTAGCTTTTTATAATGTTGCTATCTGCTTTTATGTTAATGATGGTGTGAATATACGATTAATCACATATGACTTATGTTTTAAGCAACGTTTAACATATGGCACGTATGTCGATGTACTTAGAATTGAAGATGTACGGAAATAAACGAATTAATGATTAGATTGCTAATTTAGCAACCTAGCTATCTTAAGTTATCTAAAGCTAGCCGTTTAAGTATACGTAGAGCTAGCTTGTTTGAAAATAAATGTTAGCCTACTGAATAACATTTTCCTTAGCATGGTGGATGTATATAACTTGTTGTGTTGTTCTGTCTGAAGGTATATCACCTGCTCGGAATATACAAACTTCTATGGAGGGAAAAGAACAGGTATGTTAAAGGCTCTCTACCAACTACTTTAATGAATGATGTGAGAACATTACAGGTCTGGGGAAGAATCTGATCTGGTCAATAATCATATACACATAGCCATTGGTTCTGACGAATAGCCTTGTTTGGGCTACTGTGGTTCTGTCCTGTCATTTCCCTAGTGGCCCAATGACAATCAGCCTTTGATCTGGAGTCTGGATATGTAAGGTTTCTTACCCAACTGTCCCTTTTAAAATTACCTAACCTTACTTTAAATTTCTTTTTTCTTAGAAATTCCAAAGGCGAACTTTAGACGGCTTCCCTTTGACCACTGCAGGTTTGTATTGCATTTTAAAAACTTCCGACACAATCTTTCATGAACTTAAGTTACTTTTCTGTTGCATTATAATTGTTGTCATGTTTAAACAGCAATGAAAGTCTGTTCTTTTTTTTCCACAGTTTGTCTCTCCAGCCATTTGAATATCCCATGTGCACAAAAGAAGGTGTTGTCTTTGACCTAATGTGAGTACTGATTGACCTTACATTAAGGCTGCAAAAAATGACAAAGGCTTGACGGTCTGAGGCATGGATGGATTGTTCTTAACTGGTATTGGGCCTCAATAGACCCAGGGGTGTGTCTTTCTTTACATATTTTAGCAATTTCACACACCTGCTCACTTTGACTTTCATTAAAGGAGCCATATGTAAGAAGTAAATGTGAATTAATCAGAAAATGGCCCTGATATATCACAAGACATTAAGGAATCATGATAAGTTCAAAAACTTTTATCACTGACAACAGTAATCCAGCTTGAATTTTGCCATTCAAAAGTGAATTTGCAGCCCTCAGCTTGTGTTGACGTGTTCATTTTGTGTTTACTATGTGTATATTATGTATTTTGGCCTGTTGTGCCACACTCCACCTGCAGTATCTGATTTTGGCAACCTAGCTGGCAAAATCTTGTCTGGGAGGAGGATTAGAGGATATATGTATTATTTTGAATGTGATTTCAGTACCAGTTTTTGGCAACAAGCTTACATACTGCTCCTTTAAAATTCTTTAAATACTTTGTTAAAATGAATTATAGCCCTATTAATGAACTTATTCTGGTAGTCTGACTGTCTTTATGCAGACATGTCAGCCTCTTTATATATATATGCTGGATCCGAATGTCATTCTCTTTTGTTCTGTCTGTTGTTAAGGAGCATAGTGCCATGGATAAAGAAGTTCGGAACAAACCCCATCACAGGAGAGGTAAGTCAAAACATGTTGCTTGAGGTCTCTTCATCTAAAAGTCAATCACTTGGTCTGAAGTGAAGCTCCTACTGTGCATTTTGGTCCACACTTCCAGTTGTGCTAATCCAATGGGCATATGTAGAATATTGGCTGTTGCTGCTATAAGTATGTAGATGACTGACGTGCGAGTGGATGTTTTACATTTTCATGTTCCTATGACACAAATTGTTTTGGGGAAAAAAAGTCTTGAGCACTTTTTAAAATGCCGCCTTTTCCTACCCCAGGCGTTTTTCAAGTTGAAGAAATAGGTGTGTTTTTGTTTGTTAAGTCAGGCTTTGTATTTGTATCTATTTAGTGCAACTACAAATACAGTTAAGCTACGTCCACACACGTTGCCACTTACTATCAAAGCTGAGCGATATCAAAGATTCTTAAATATTGACCTATTGCTCCTTCTAAACTCTCTGGCGATATCAGTCAATAGAATGTTGTGTTCAAGCGATGGAACGCCTGGACAGGCGAGGAGAGTACAAGCGATGCGATCTCGCTGGTTTGGAGTTAAAATTATTGTAACTTTTGTGTGAGTAAGCCAGTAGCGAGTAGCGACGTGTGTGGATGCAGCTTTAGGATAATGTATGAATAACATTTGTGGCTCAGTGAAAGGTAATGTGTTTACAGTTTTCTTACTTTGTAGACGAGATAAACAGAGCATACTTCTACAAGATGAACAGAGGAATGTAGAATCATGTAGCCATTATTCCTCAAATCTGCATACAAAGCAGTATAAAATAAACTTCACCTTGCATACACATCTAATTAGCACATGTCACACCCTCACTCAATGAGCAATGAGGGCATCTTTACAAATGCTCAACTTGCTGTTCATCTTTCTAGCCACTAGAGGGAGTAATATACCATGGCAAAAATTCCTCTCTGGAAATTTGGAGAATAGGACAGTGGATTATGTAACACCCCTGTTCCATTTACGCATGTCTCTGTGATTTTTACAGTGTCCATCTCTCAAAAATTAGGCATGAATCTTTAAAGTCCTATTGAGAAATAGGTCAAGCATAAATTCTTTGAAGCACAAAATGGCAAGAATAGGGATGTTTTTTCATAGACATTGACAATGGTGCATATAGTTGCACCATTCAACTCTGTATGTACTATGAAGCTCATGTCTGATTTGTTGGACATGGATACCATGTTAAAATTTTGGAGAACACAAAGGCAAGCAAATACAATGGCCACTCTTAGTCTCTTGTTAAAGGCATACTATGCAACGTTTTTTGGTTAATATATCAGCGTCGTAGTCACTTTGATGGTTAAATAGTTCATTCCGGGGTGAATGAAGGCTATTTCGCCGCCGTCAACCCCTTCCTACCGGCTTTACCGTACTACTCAATGTCAAATGACAAAGTGAAACTAAAATCGTTTATTACCTTATTAGTCAACGTAACTCCACAAAACAAAACATTGCTGGTTTGTACAGTATGTTTTGGTCTGAAGAGTTATCCACATGAATTGGTGAGAGTGTACAATCTTGTTGCGATATTTTAAATAACTCGCCGCCTGTAGGGAGGAGACTTGCGTAGTGTACCTTTAATCAGCTAACGTATTGCCCTAAGTCACTGTAAAACAGGGTAAGCATTTTTCTTAAAGGTTTCATTTGGCATGTAATGGGTGATCTTCTCAGGTTGACCATGACTTTCAGGCACTCCATCCTCCATTTTGGATGCCTTGGCCAGTGTCTCAGCTTTTGTCCAGCGCTTGGCTGCTGTTTTGTCATCCAAGCATGGCTCTGAAACATGACACAGACTCACTCCCACACGCTAGTGTCAGTGTAGACCAGTGAGAGACGGCCCCACTCACCAAACCAAGTAGCTAGTGTGCAAGTGGCTTGTGGCTGGTTGCTGCTTAAGCTGTAGAGGAGGTTCACACACAAGGGTCCGTTCGTCCATACGTGCGTGTGTGTGTGTGTGTGTGTGTGTTTGTGTTTGTGTGTCATGTGCTCACTGTTGAATGTGAACCAGACAGCTGTCTCGTCTGACTGTCTCATGTTGTCATCTTATTTGTTTGTTTGTGGGTGGACATATAATTTCAAGAGGGCCGAGTAAGCAATGCATATTGACATGATGGGAGAGCACGTGTGCTTGTTGACTCAGCTGGGCCCTCTAGCTGAGAAAAATGAAAACAGTAATGATTGATTGAGAGAGGGGGGGAAAGAGGGGGATGTGTCGTCAAAGTATGATGCATAGGAGAAGGAGAGAGATGGAGATATTATCCACAGACAAGAGTGTTTATGCGTTTGGAGGCTGCAGTGTTTGTGGCTAAGAGAGCTACCAGTTTTTATAAGTGGAGCAAGAGGATTGTCACCAAAGTCCTGAATTGCAACATACTTAAACTGTTTTTCTTTCCTTTTCACACTACGAGGGTTTAACAGCAGTTTAGCGCTTGTTGATCACATGTCTGGCACCCTCATTTCCTTTTTTTTCTTTCTTTTTTTTTTTTTCTTTTTTTTTTTTTAGTAATTTGTAGAGCAAAAACCCATCCAGACCTCCTGCCCTCAAAAGCTTCAGTGGGCCAGCCTTCCCCAACGTCAGCCGCACCAGATGGGGACCAGGCAGCCAGACCCCCCTGGCGCGTGGCACCCCCCTCGCCCTCGCCCTCCCCCTCAAGCCTTGTCCTCCCCCCCTGTGGTGTGCGCCACACTGTGCTCTCCCAGCATTCCCGGAGTGCCAGGGTGTTTTTGGAGCGGGTCCAGTCTGTCTGGAGCTGCGGGGCGTCTCGTGAGCCCATTTCCAGCCCCAATCAAATGTTCAATTAGCCGACCAGGCAAGTGCAGACCAGGTCAGTCAATCAGCTAGGAAAGCAGGCAGTCGGTCGGTCGGTCGGTCGGTCGGTCGGTCAGCTGGTTGAATAGGTTAGGCCGAGTCGGGCAAAAGAAAAGGGCCAGGCCTCTGCCCTGGGGCACCTGGGGATGGCAGGATAGGCTAGGTCAGGTCTGGTCTGCATCTGTGCCCCTGCCCCAGATGCCCTGCATTCCTGACTGGTTGGCACTGCATTGGTGGGGGTGGGCAGAGGCGCCCACACAGCTGTCAGTGGCCGGCAGTGTATGTCCTCGAGTTCCAGACTTCAGTACGTTGCAAAACGTTTTATACGTCACCCGTTGGGATGAATGAGAGCCACTGCAAAGCGTTGTGACCACTGAACCTGGCCTGTGCCATGTGTATTGGCAAAGCTCCCTATGTAGTATATGCCTTGCCCATTGTATTGTACAGGGCTGAAAGTGTTCAGACGCAGTCTGCCTGAATTCAGGATTGGCCCAAGCTGTTTGAAATGAGAGGGTCAGAATAGGCCATTAAAGGAGAAGTTTGGTGTGAATCAATCCAAAACCCTGTTGTTCAAGGTCACTGAATGCTGTCTATAAGAAAAAGAACGAAAAAAACATAGGCCGAATATTGAACCGGCAACTTACACTGAGGAAATGGGGCATAGTGACTTACTTTCAGTTTCATTTCGTTATGCCCCATTCACTTAACAATAGTTAATGGTTTGTTACACATTCTACGTTGCATCAAATGTTCTGGTTCTTTTTGTGATAGACAGCATTCAGTCACCTCTAACAACAGGGCTATGGATTGATTCACACCTAACTTTAACTTCAGCTCAGTAAGCTTTCAGTCTAATGTCAGTCACAGCCATGGCTTTAATGTCTGTGTACTGTATGGCTTCAGTCCCATTTTGAACATGCCAAAGAGCTTTGTCATCATGTCATTCAAATGGATGATGGTTTCACCTTATAGTTAGCCTGGGAATACCCATGCTGCCTTGCGCGCTGGTTCCTAACGGCACGGCAGCCTGGAGACCATGGCCAAAATTTTCGCATGAATTTGGGAACCAATCACACAACGGGGAGAGATGG
>JASCQY010000293.1:2912936-2924293 GCA_030264315.1 Sardinella tawilis | reverse complement strand
CAGACAGACAGACAGACAGACAGACAGACAGACAGACAGACAGACAGACAGACAGACAGACAGACAGACAGACAGACGCATGGTAACAGATGGTAATTGAATGAAATTGTCTTCCCTCCTCAGACGCCATTGCCGATGACACGGTGCGCTACCAGTACGTGAAGAAGAAGGGCTACGTGCGCCTGCACACCAACAAGGGTGACGTCAACCTGGAGCTGCACTGCGATAAGGTACAGTACGGTGCAGATGCTAAGCCTGTCCTCTGGCCCAATAGTTAAAAACATGCACTTTCCCGTAGCGTTAGCACACCCGTTAGCTTGGACATCATGCACAAATTGAGGCACTTGTTGTACTCTTGTTCGCTAGCAATGTGCCTTTAGCCATTTGCATTACTGTACATTGGCCCAGTGTCCTCTCCATATTGCCTCAGCTGTGTTCTGTGATGCACTTCTCAGCATTGCCAGACTACTGTGCAGAATGCTTACTTGTTCACTTATTTACTTAATGTGTGCAAGCACAAATACCTGATATACTTGATTCATACAGTAGCTGATATCTAAGGATGGCTGTTGCCAATGCCCCTGTGAAGCTTGCTTTCATGCCTAGTTTTAGCTGTCTAGTAGTCTTGTATGAGTGACAGATTGACAAGTCTGGAGTCTTCCCCGGATGGACATGTAGTAAAGTAGAGAATGCATCTCAGACCTCTCAGACGCAGATTTCACTTGACAAGTATGTCCATTATCTGCAAGGGATGCAAGTAATGTGGACCACACACTCGCTCACAGACATGCCATACAGACATGCGCACACATACACACATATTCACTCACAGACATGCCATACAGACTTGCGCACACACACACATTCACTCACAGACATGCCATACAGACATGCACACACACATTCACTCACGGACATGCCTTACAGACATGCACACACATTCATTCACAAACTTGCCATACAGACACGCACATTCACTCACAAACATGCCAAACAGAAATGCACACAAGCGTACTATGGGCATGCTGACTACATGGGGTGGTACTGACAACACTTTTACCTCCTTCCACCCAAGTAGATGCCTACACGATTCTAAATCTCCTTGGGGTTTTGCTTACCCACACTCGGAGAATGAGGCAGTGGAGATGTATCCTTGTCACTGAGAACAATGCACCCTGGGAGATTCCCCCCCCCGGTCTTCTTCTCTCCTCCTCACCCCCAAATCCTCTCTTGGTGTCTCATCAGTCGTGTTTGCAGTTATTATCACCCCACTCTCTCTACTCTCTCTCTGACTGCTGAGGCTCCTCTCAGTGGTCCTCCCACAGGGGCCAGCTCCTTTCTCGCCCCGTCCGGCTCATTTACAGGCCCCCCACACCAGCACCACCACCACCAGTGCCTTTCCCCATCAGAGAGAGAGAGAGAGAGAGAGGGAGGGGTAGAAGGGAGAGAGAGAGAGAGAGAGAGAGCTAGAAGGGAGGTAGAGAGAGAGAGAGAGAGAGAAAGAGACAAAAAGGAGGTAGAGAGAGAGAGAGGCGCAGGTGTTGCCCTGCTCCCCATACCTATTGTTTTGTCCCTGTCAAACTGTACCCACCATTAACTTCCAGCACTCCAAGGGGAAGGGGGTGGGTGGGGGATTGTAGTTTGTGAACACATCCCCATAAGAGGAATGAATGACTTATCATAGTGTGGAGTTCATGTTGACAAAGTGGTGCACACTCAAAGGAGTATCGTGGAACTGAAGCTACAGGGACATCAATAGAAAAAAAAAAAGAAGAAAAATCTGTGTGTGTTTGTGTGTGTGATTTAGATTTTGTCACCAAAGTACAGTGGAATTACATGTCTGCAGGTAGGAAGCAGCCAATCACAAAAGTAAACAGGTAAGGCAAACAAAATGGATCCACAAATAGTGTACAAATAGGGCCGTGAAGTCATTGGTTTATTGCATGAGTGGAGACAGATATTGGCACAGAACCGTTGCCATAAAAATCCCAGGCAGGAGGGTGCTGTCGCTGTTTTTAATGAATTTTAAGTGACATTTAATCAAGTGAGCGTGCCTCACAGGTAGGACATGTCGTTAGGCCCCTGCTCTCTCTCTCTCTCTCACACACACACACACACACACACACCACCCGCCCAATCCCTCTCCCCCCTGCCTTTCTGCTGACGCACCACTTCCCCACATTAAATCCAGACCTGGGGGAGGTGGGAGGGGGTGTGTCCGTGGGGGGGATTGGAGGGGGTTTGAACATTTTCATTTCCACTTCCCTCGTCGCTTTAATAAACAAGCTGGGGCTGTCTGCGGCCCCGCAGCTGATGCCAGCCGTGATTTAAACACCTCCTGCCGATGCCATGTGCTCTACACACACACACACACACACACACCCCCAAACTCAGCCCTCTCGTCCCCCTGGCCAGTGGAGATGGCCCAGGGCCTGTAAAAGTCACTGAGTTTAATAGCACAGCGGCTCTGCTCCACCACTCCCCATCCACCCAACCACCCACTAGCCCGCCCCGCCGCTGCTAGCTCGCTGCTAGCTGGCTGTTAGCTCGCTGCGCTGCTGATATACGATGCCCTTTGTCACGGCAAGCGGTGCATTTATCACATTACTCCCACTGGCTTTGCCTGCGTTTGCCCAGCTGACAGACCGTAGGCCAGAGCTGAGCAGTGGAAGAGAGGTTCCCACAGGCAGTTAACTAGTCACCTGGTCAAAGTTAATAGGAGGGGGGGGGGGGCTCACACGTTTCTTTAGGCTCCTATCGCACATATATACTGTATGCACACATGCACGCACATTAATTTCAGCTTCATGAAACACTCTGGGCGTGTGTGTCTGGGCGCGTGTGTGTCTGTGTGTCTCTCTGTGTGTCTCTCTGTGTGTCTCTCTGTGTGTGTGTTGGGTTTGAGTGATGGCCTAACTCTGTCCTGGCTGTTCACATCCACCATCCTTGAACTCTCAGTTCCTCCCATGCTGAACTGGATTAGTGCTGCAACAAACTGCCCGCGCTTTAATACCCTGAACACGTCCTCAGTAGGTGGAAGTGCTCAGACTACACCTTAAATATAGCCAACTGTTGCCCACAGCAAACCAACGTGTGTTTGATGGCTTTTATCATCAAGCTCTCACTGTACAGTCAGAAAAAAGTTATTGTCCATTTTGTCGTTGCCTTCTGGCGAACACCCTTTGGAGATGCACAGCACACCATCCCTTGGTGTTAGCAGTCTGCTTTGGCTATGGTATTGTGAGGGAAGGGCTAGCTGCTTCTTTTGTAGTTTCTGCTTTGGCTATGGTATTATTGTGAGGGAAGGGCTAGCTGCTTCTTTTTTTAGTTTCTGCTTTGGTTTTAAAGTCATATGATATTGGGGAGTGCATGAGGAAAGCAAGACGCATCGCACTAAATCTTTTCTCTCCTTGCGTCTGGGACGGCTTTGCCGTCTGAAATGCATCCTTGGACATCTCTTGCTCTTCATGCACAATATATAATTCATGGGATGACAGAAGCGACCTATATAGCTGGATCTCTCTCTTTCTCTCTCTCTCTACCTCTACCTCTCAATTCTTTCACGTAATATACACACTGTACTCCTGTTTGTGGTAGCCCATGTCCCCATGAGGCGTTCGGCCTCTAAGAACCCTCCTTCTCCTCGAGTCCTCGTGCTCCCTGTTCTGCTTCTCCTTGGTCGTGACTCAAGTGTGCAACTGAGTCCACCATGGCCGCCTTCACCGCAGATAAACGGGGAACTTGCAGAAGTTATTTTTAGTGCCAGCTCAACAACAACAAACCCAAAGTATCTGCGGTGGAGGGGGGGTTGTTGGGAAGGGTGGAGGAGGGAAGGGGAGGGTTGGGCTGGGCTGGGGCGGCAATGGCGCAGGGTTGGATGGGAGTCTGGTCCTGGTGCTCGCTGGACGGAAAAACTGCTGTTCTCACCGAAGTCATGCCCACTCCAGCCTGCCCTTCCCTTAGTGCACATCCACCCTAGACACCCCATTCACCCTCCTCTCTCTCCACACACACACACACACACACACACTTTCATCTGCATTGTTTTGTTTCGTCTTAGTTTTGTTTTGTTTTTTTTTTCTCTTTCCTCCCTCCCTCTCTGACAGACAATTCCTGAAATGCCACTCTTTCCTGCCTAAATGGGTCTGTAAATGGCATGGCATGACACAGCTGCGCAGCTATATTGTTGGATGTTTATGTTTTGTTTGTTTCGTTATCGGCTAGTCTGAGGCCGTCAGTCTGGAAAGTGTTCCATTCGTGACCATGCTAGAGAGAATGAGAGAGGTTGAGAGAGAATGAGAGAGGTTGAGAAAGTCAGAGAAAGAGAGAGAGAGCGGGAGAGAGAGAGAGAGAGGGAGAGAGAGAGAGTGGGAGAGAAGTAAACACAGAGAGAAGGGGCCCCCAAAAACTCTTTAGTGAGTGCACTCACACAAAGTCCTGGACCTCACCAGCCCTTGGGCTACTCATAAAGACTCCCTTTTCTCATCCCTTGTCAAAACAAGCCCGTTATAGCTCTGCTACCCCCCACCCCCCCCCCGTCCTCTTTTTTTTCCTCTTTTTTTTTTTCTTTCTTTCTTTCTTTAGTTCTTCTTCCCTCAGCGAGTTACTTCTGGCCCTGTGATTATAAAAACAAACAAAACCTCAGGATGCATTGACTGAGCTAGAGATGAGCTTAGGAGAGAGAGAGGGAGAGAAAGAGAGAGGGAGAGAAAGAGAGAGAGAGAGAGAGAGAGAGAGAGAGAGAGAGAGAGAGATCAAAACCTCAGGATGCATTGACTGGGCTGGAGATGGGCTAGGAGACGAGAGGGAGGGAGGGAGAGAGAGGGTTCAAGTGGCTGGGGGTAGGAGCGCCGAACCAAAGGCTGCCTCACAGGCATGGAGACAGCCTTCTCCATGCCTGGCCTCCGTTACTAGGTGCTTATTTTGGCTGCTTTTCATTGGCTGCCGCCTTGTCAAATCAGGATAAAGAGAAGTCGTCGCAGTGATAAGAAAATTGCCCACCCTCCCTCCCTCCCAGAAAGCCACGCTTCTATTCATGGCCTACTGTTTACAAATTAATGATTGTGATTTCACCGTCACACACACTCTCCGTCATAAGGCAATACTTCAGAGAGAAGCGCTGCGTTTGGAGGAAGGAGTAAGAAAGAAAAAGAAATGAAAAACGAAACGAAAAAAAAAACAAACAAAATATTTACTTTTTACTTTGAGGTTCTTGGGTATTTCTCTGGAATAGAGTGTTATATATTTTTGTTTGTTTGTTTGTTTGTTTGCTTTTGCAAAGGTTTTAGCTGTCCCAGCAAGGCAGTGTCAGTATGATGTAGTCATTTAGCTAAGCAATAGTGGTGTTGAATTTTATTTAATTTTTTTTAATTTTTATTTTTTTCCCCCCTTATCTACTAGTGATTGACCTCAATCAGTGACCAGACTAAACATATTTGCCAAGAGGCTTTTGGTTTGCTTTCCTGTTGCTCTGTCTCTCTGACTATCCTCCCTAATGAAGTCAAGAACGAATGGTTTTCTTTGAGCATTAGATGTTTTTAAATGGAGATTATTAAGTCTAGCCCCTACTCTTGCTTTCTCTCTTTCCTCTCTTTATTCCTCTTGTTCATTTGGTGTTAGGGCCTCTTGCTCTCTATCCCTCTCTCTTTCTATCTCTCTCTCTTTCTATCCCCCTCTCTCTCTCTCTCTCTCTCTCTCTTCCTCTACCTTGTGTTTGCGCACAGTCATGCAGAAGAGAGTGTGATTGTGTGCATCTGTTTTATAAGCTCTGTGGTGGCCCAGCAGGGGAGCGCTAGGCGAGATGAAAGTGTTTTGGAAAACTGTGCCACGGCGTGGCACGCCACTAGCCCTGTTTGTTTGCACTCCTCCGCCAGCCACTCTCAGCCGAGAGCCGCGAGCCGCCGCCGCCGAGCTGACACAAACCCATCAGCCGGTTCGGACCAGATGGTCGGTCGGTGGCGTGTGACAGGCGACCTCTTGTGCAAAATGCAAACATGTCCTATTGATCCTGTCAGGAGGGAGAGGAGAGAAATTTGGGCTGAAGCAGTACAGGGGTGAGAGATCTTATGGATTATTGATGGCCAAAGGTTTCTGCAAAGAGGAACATGAGTTCTTGTGGAGAGAGGGAGGCAGGCAACTCTGCGTGGATGACCGACGGGGTCATTGAGAAGCCGTGTCAACAGCACAGTGGTTTAGGAACCCCTAGAGATACCTAACTCTTGTGGGAGAACAACTGTGTGTTTCTAGCGCGCGCACACATGCACACACATGCACACGTTCACACACACAAATGCCGCCCTGCATCTTGTTTTTTGGCTTCTGCAGAGAAGGACACACACATCCCACCCAAACAAACCGATCAGCTGTTGGCATCAATCAATTGGTGGTCTGGTGTTTATGTGTTCAGAGTGCATCTGCTGTGCTTTTACGGCCATGACACTGACATGCGCAGCCCTGGGTCTCACTGGTTACCAGGCAGAGATGTCGGTGCTGGTTACTTAAAAATGCAGAACCAAAATAGCCAGAGCTTTAGCCATCATGTGAGGTGATGAGTATGCTTGACATGCTAAACTGCAGAAGAAGATCCACTAAGATGATGTATATTTTAGGCCACAACTAGCCATATGTGAACCAGTGATCTGGTTTTGCATTTAAACTGCATATAGAAAATTGCAATAGATGTTGCACAGAAGATTATGATTTTTGTGTCATCTAAAATATGTTGACCGAGATGACGCTAGGTAAAAATTGTTATAGATTGAGATTAGATGGCTGGCACAATCCTTTGTCTATCTAACTATATATATATATTTGTTTGTTTGTTTGTTTATATCATGTGTAGGTACCCAAAGCCGGAGAGAACTTCATCAAGCTGTGCAAGAAGGGTTATTATGACAACACAGTCTTTCACCGCTCCATTCGGAACTTCATGGTAAGCTAAACCAAAGGCCGTCTGTAGTCCCTCTCTTAGGGCTTGTTTACACCTGTCTAGATATTTTTCTAAACGGATATTTTTTATGCGTTTGGCTTCTTGTTTACACGTAAACAGAGTTTTATCAACCTCAATCGGATATTTTTTAAAACGAATTTTTAAAAACGCTGTTTTCTCAAGATTCCACGCAATTAAAAAAAAATAAACAGATAAAAAAATATCCGTTTATGAAAATATCTAGATACCTGTAAACAAGCCCTCAGTCTACTCCAGCGATACAGCACCAGACCAGGGCAGGGCAAGGACCATACCTGACATGCATTTCAATGCTAATCACTTGTCATTGTCAGAAAGAAACATGTTTCCAAAACTACACCCATAGATAAGACTCCGTAAATGACCTCAAACCTATTGTATGTTTCACGATTATTTCATCGCCAACATTTCAGAGGGTGACGGTAAAAATGAGGGTAAAAATAACCGGCCGCCAAATGCATCTCAGTTTTTATTGTCTGTGCATATGATGTAACATTTGTTTCGACTGAATATCTCTGATGTATTCAAAGGAACCACTGATGCCAGACAATTTGTATTCATGTGGGTATTTAGCTTGAGCTGTACTTGGCAAATTATGTCTTTATTTAAATGTGCAACAAGTATTATACAATGTATCCCCTCCCCAACCACCACCTCAGAACACTTGTACAATGCACACTAGCCACCTCTTCACAACACTTGTACAATACACACTAGCGAACCTCCTCAGAACACTTGTACAATACACACCAGCCACCTCTTCAGACCACCTGTACCATACACACTAGCCACTTCTTCAGAACACTTGTACAATACATACTTGCCACCTCATCAGAACACCTATACAACACACACTAGCCACCTCTTTCGAAACACCTGTACAACACACTAGCCACCTCTTCAGAACACCTGTACAATACACACTAGCGACCTCTTCAGACCACCTGTACAACACACACTAGCCACATCTTCGAAACACCTGTACAACACATACTAGCCACCTCTTCAGAACACTTGTACAATACACACTAGCCACGTCTTCAAAACATCTGTACAACACACACTTGCCAGCTGTGACCTTACTTGTATATGACCGTTTCAAAAACACAGTGTATCTGTCAAAAACACAGTGTATCTGTACAGACTGTTAAAACTGTTGTGAGTGTGCATGTGTGTGAGTTTGTGTGAGTGAGGGTTTTGCATACAGTGCAGTAAGTCAAGTCCCAATGACCTCAAGCCACGTGGTTCCCCTAACAGGAAGCTAATCTTGCTGATTGTAGACGGCTTTGTATTGTTCACCACTGTGTATGTCTTCATGTTACTGTCTATGTTATCACCCACTATAACCATACAGTAGACACAAACATACACATACTACATACACACACACACACTTTGCATCACAACACACACACACATTTTGCATATAATCACCCACCACAGCCATACAGCAACTGTACTGACCCTGCAGAGTTGATTATAAAAAAAGCAACTGCAGAAACACTGACACACACACACACACACCACACTGCCATACCATACTGCCCATTGTCCATACAATCACCCCCTGTAACCATAAAGCAGCTGCACAGCTGATTTTGAAAGACAACAGTAGACACACACACTCACACTTAGTTTGCACTGATAAACCGTACTTGGGAGCACGGCCATCTTGTTTTTTTCCTAATGAGGTGACTGCATGCAGCCATATGATGTGATTCGTGATTATTGCACATGCTGCATTTGAGTCATAATGGATGCGTCCGTGATTCACGTTTTCTGTAAAAGGCCAGTCATCTTCTCTCTGCCGGTTTAAGTCATATTCTCTGGTTAGGCCTGAACTATTTTTTGTCGTTTCAGCTTGTTTCAGTTTGTTTCAGCTAAGTTCTGCTTCACAGTAACTTGGGGCTGCTCGATTATGAAAAAATCATTATTACAATTAGATTGATCAGTACTGATATCATGATTATTCAAATGATTGCTTTTGAGTTTGAAAACATGATGCATTTAAACAGAAAATGTTCAAATCAAAAATTTAGTACAGTTATGTATCCAGCTGTACTGATGGGGTGCATATAGTTGAATTCTTTTGGGGATGGACTGCATTGCACATACACATCTTTTTCAGAAAATCTCTAGGCCTACAACGCAAAATGGTGAATAAATCTTTATTTTCGATTATATCAGTTTGGAGATCGTTTAACCCAGAAATCACGATGACAATTTGATTTATTGCACAGCCCTACAGTGACTGGAGCAGCAGCTGGACTTGAGCTAAAACCCTAAAATGGTGTGTGTGTGGTGTGGTTTGTTTTGTTTTGATTTATTTTGTTCTGTTTTTTTGTTTGTTTTTTTTTTCTTTTTTTTTTTAGATCCAAGGAGGGGACCCCACTGGCACTGGTACAGGTAAGAACACACACACACACACACTCACACAGAGTTTCAATTCCCTTTCCTGATGGCTAAAAACAGCCGGGTCAGACGAGCTTCTCATAGGGCCAAGTGAAAGCATTAACACTGCCTGCAAGATTGTTTACATTGTCAGCCCCCCTGAAGTTAAGTCGGTACGGCACGGCACAATCTGGCAGGAGCCTTTCAGGGTTTATCTGCAAACATTATAGCCCCCTAGAAAGAGGTTCTTGGGTTATCTACTCTAAAGCAATTTTGACTTGGCCAAAATCCTTAAAGGATTTTTTTTGTTAGCAAAAGGTCCCTCCCCTCCCCTTGTCCATAGAGCTTCTTGTGGAAACTTGAGCTTTGAAGAAAGCCCTTTGAGAACCTCTTTTTTAAAAAAAAAAAAAAAAAAAGTCTTCTGGAATGTGCCGTGATCTAGAAGACTCCCATCTCTCTAAGTGCACTTGTTGCAATGCTGGTGCCAGCCACCCTGAGGTCACAGGTTGGACTCTCACAGACCACAGGTTACTACTGGGGGTCAGCGGAGGTCTCTGCTGAGGTAAACGCCCAAGCCACAGCCTCCAGACGCCCATCCACGCAGAGTGGCTGATCATCCACATGGGTGCATTTCCCAAAACCATAGTTGCTAACCAATAGTTGGTTTGGCAATAGTTGGTTTGCTAACCAATGGTTGGGTTGGAAGTTGCATTGCAACCAACAGAGTTACAATCTTCATCTGGAACTGGACACACCCCACCCCACCCCACCCCCCCCAAACCCATCACCCATGTAGTCCACCATCTGAGGTGTTCTTAGTAGGACGTTTTTATTCTTTAACTGGCCCTTGAGCCTGATGTGACACTGCTTTCATGTACTTCTGCATTTCAATATTGGAAGCCCAAAAGTTATCAAGCAGACAGGTAGAGCATGTCTGTGCATATGATGTGAACTTTGATTTGACTGAATGTCTGTGACGTATTCAAAGGAACCACTGATGCCAGACAATTCATATTTACGTAGCTATTCAAATTGGACAGTCTATATCAGTTTTCTTTAAGCAGTTCACAGTCACAGTTATTGTGTAGATACTGCACTGCTACAGTCATTGACAGTCATTGTGAGGTATGTGGACCCTGTGTCTGTGTGAAATTCAAAGCCAAGCAAACTGAGACCAGAGACTATGGAGTCACAGACGTGTACTGGACAAAGAGTCTCCCTCTCTCTCTTTCTCTCTCTCTCCCTCTCCCTTTCTTCTCTCTATCCTTCTCTGTCTCTCTCTCTCTCACCCCCCTCTGCTCTACTCTGCTCTGCTCTGCTCTACTCTGCGAGAGATCAGTAGACTGTGTCCAGGGCTTAAAATAGTGGCAGACCCATTAAAAATGCACCAGAGCTGGAAGCCCCCGCGAGGAAGCGGCTGTTGACGGTGAGCCAGAGGAGGTGCGAGAGGAGCAGCAGCAAGCCTGCCTGCCTGCCTGCCTGGACATTCACTGATGGGTGACATATTTATGATGCTGCCTCATCACACACCCACCATCCCCCAACCCCCCCACCCATCCCGCATCCCACATCCTCCCCTCCTAATCGTTAAGCACGCACGTCACACACACACACACACACAGTGGAGCGTTTGTGCTCACGTCAGCAGTATGGAGTGTACAGTCCAGTTGATCACATGTGCATCTCTGCAGCAGATTTTCGCAGTGTCGTCACCTACGAGCGCAGTCCATAGTTGCAGTGTGTGTGTGTGTGTGTGTGTGTGTGTGTGTGTGTGTACCGTGTATTTGTGTCTGTGTGTCTGAGAGAGGTTGTGATTTCACGTTCCCCATCATCTTCTGTGTCGTAATTGTCCTCTAGTATTCTGGAGAATCATGTGAATTCTCCCACTATTCCTGCATAAGCCTAGCCTGGTGTATCAGCCACTTATTTCATTCCATTCCATAGAGCGTCTGAACACGAACGATTGAGATTCGTTTGCTTTGCCGTCATTGACGGTGGG
>JASCQY010000293.1:2881138-2898983 GCA_030264315.1 Sardinella tawilis | reverse complement strand
ACACACACAACAGTCAGTCTCCAGGTCGTCTACTACACAGTACAAAGCATTCAGTGACAGTCAATGTTTGTTTCTGTGTGAAGTACAACCAGTGTGCCCATGCATGCATAGGCCCCTTATTACTTATTAGTCATAGACGTCACTGGTTACGTGCTGTGCCCTGATTCACAGCCTGGGGGTGTACGATAGAAATCTGATTTTGATTACCTAGTAAAGAGGGCTGGTGAGAGAGCAGAGGTTTCGTTATTTCAGGCTTGTGTTTTGAATCATTATGATTCATATGACATCTTTGACTCTGCACTGTAATATGATTTGGGCTCCTTCAAAAGCACTAGATAAATGTGATGCGTTGTTGTTGTTACTGTTGCTGTTATTGTTGTTGTTTTTGTTGTTACATACACACAATAATTTATGTATGGACATAGAGGGGATCTGCATTCATAACAGTGATAATTCATGTGTTATGTGTGTTTGTGCAGGTATACTTCCCTACACAGAGGGAATGTGTGAGTGTGTGTGTCTGTCTTTCTCTATTCTTGTTGTTGTTCTTGTTGTTGTTGTTGTTGTTGTGTAGCCACTGGCCCGTCTGCCTCTTGTGGCCGCCTGTCTGTCATCCTCGGTCACAAGCAGCGAGGCAGACAGCAACCAATCGGCTTTTCTTTTTCCATCACTAAAGTCCCCTTGAGGCCGCAGGTCTAATGCAGGCTAATACAGCCACCAGCTGCTCTGCAGACTCCTCTCCTGGCCTTAGGAGGAGGCAGCCCAGCCCAGCCCAGCCCAGCCCAGCCTAGCCTAGCCCAGCCAAGCAGGCAGGCTGGTGCTAACCCTGTAGCACAAAACCAGGCTCCAGCCTCAATAGAGACTCAGCAACACAGGGGAGCCCACCGTGAAACAACAAGGAGGAATATATAACCTTCATAAAGAAGAGAGAACGATAGCCCCCCTTCCCACACACACACACACACACACACACACACCACATCTCCCTGTGCTGAATGAATCCCATTTGCAACCTCAGCCTCTGCTGCCTATTTTTGTCCAGCCAGGGGCAGGGTGGAGGGGGAGAGGGGGGGGAGTGTGTGTGTGTGTGTGTGTGTGTGTGTGGGGGGGGGGGATTTGGGGGGAGGTGCCTCACACAGTTGGACTTTATGGATAACCTCCCTGACACAATTGTGTTAACAACTGGCCAAAGGAAAGAGTGTCATTTACTGTAGACTCCCACTGTGGAAACCAGGCAGGAGGAGGGATGACTAAACCTCTCTAAAGCTACCTGGTCGTTGGCCAAGTAAACAAGTGTCTTTGACAGCATTACTAAAGGGGGAAATAATCAAATCAAATAATATAAAGACTGATGATGAGAGTTGGAAATTATTCCAGTATTCACAAGCAATGACTGTCCTAAACAAATGTATTGTCTGTCATAGCTTTAGAGGTTTACTTTGCAGGAGCTTGGCTTTAATAGGCTTAATTCAGGTCACTCGGCTGCAGAGAGAGAGAAAGGACTGCGCTCAGCTATGTGTAGTTTTTCTTTCAGGTGGCTTGGCAAATTATGGGATGTTTCAACAGATATGTGACTCATATTACTCCACAGGCTCCCCCACATTCCTAGTTCAGCTTCATGGAAATGTTTGGAAATGTGTATTGAACGCCAGTGCACCAGCAGAGCCGTTGGCAATGGAGATTTAAGACCTTCATGGCAGCCCGTCATCCTGTTTCCGAAATGTCTTGCGATTCAGGGCAGAGGAGTTCATGATTACACTGCCTATAAACAGGATGCCTGTTAGTCATTTTGGGTAATAATTCAACCGCCACCACTAGCCAGCCAGGCCCCCTCCAAAAACCCCAAACACTCTGCATAGGGGCTAACGCTATCTAAATAGCATAAACAGGCGGTGATTATAATGACTTCTCCTCAAATGAGCTGATTTGATTACACTGCCCCACAAGCACGAACTATACAGGAACAGAACTGTGTGTGTGTGTGTGTGTGTATGTGTGTGTGTGTTTTTTTTCCCCTGAACACAATTAGCTGTAATTGACTTAATTGCACCACTGCAACTGAACTCAGCTTGCTACAGTCTATGACTTTCTCCAGCTGACCTGTTTTGGTGTATTCCATTACTTTTTGGGGGCAGGTTGCTGGGGTTAAAAGTTCCTCTGTGACGAACAGCACTCCCTCCAAATTGAGTTGTAGAGCTCTAGAGAAACCGTCTTTCAGGGGACAAAGCCGTGAGAAGATCGCATGACATACTTGTCATCCTCTCCGTGTCCAAAGACCCTCTGGGAATACTCAGGAGGAGGTCCTTTTTTCGTTTCTTTTTTTTTTTCTTTGCCAAAGTTCTTACGTTCACCCAAGCAAAGCGAAGCTCTCACTAAACATTCGGCCTCGCATAAAGACAAAGGGCCATTCTTCCTGATGGAATCATGGTCTTGGCGTTCGGACTGGTTTCTGATGTCACAAATATTCCCTTGTCGGGAGTGTAAAATTTTTCATCAAAACAAAGACACCATGGCTATCAGACCATGCCAAATAACAGAAATACCCAGAGCTCCGGCCTATGAGGATGGCTTGCGCAACGAGTGTGTGACTTCAGAGACATCACTGGGCCAGGAAGATCGGCATAACAGGGGTGAAAGCCGCAGAGTTGTATGGACTGCGTGACTGTGACTCCCTCCGTTACCTGAGGATGACTTGCTGCATTGCAGCCTCTGATCAGCGAATTCAAAAATAAAGAATGTGTGCAGACACACACACACACACACACACACACACACACTGCCATGGCTACCGTTTGATGCTGCTCCAGCAGACCAGCATGGGAAACCGGCATTTCTTAAGCCAATGCTGAATTGCTAATCCCTTTTTTATGCCTTTCCAATTTTTCTGGCCGTCGCTGACATCACAGTGTAAGAATTGTGAAACCATCCTTCCAATCGAGAAGGCACGCCTCTGTAATTGGTCCCTTCTCCTTTAACATTTAGGGGCAAGTCTCCTCAGAAAACATGTTTATAAGTATGGCACACCTTTTGGCTTGACATCAAACAAACTTTGCTACTGCTAAATGAGGCCATGGCACAGTAACCTGCCTCGATCGTAATCTGGAAGCTTCTAACAAAGGCTGTGGCTCACATTCAGAGTAGCCAGCAGAGATGACTGTGATGTCTGCAAAGCCATGAAGCCATGGCAGGATATCGCTCCTGATGAGACAATAAGATTTACCTTGCGCATCCACTTTCACCTAAACCTTCACACCAGACATTAAGGTTGTGTCATCCAGCAAGCACTGGTTCTTTTAGGCTAATCCTCGTCCTAAAAGTTTCAGCATACTAACCCGATCAACACAGATCTACAGTCTTAAAATCAGACTGCTATTTGCTAACTATCAGTTGCTCAAATTATGCAATGAATCTTATTATTCTTAATTACTTAATTATGTCAGATTATAATTATTTTATATAGTCATGCAGGAGCACCTTCGGCTAGAGGCGAGAGGGACTTTTGCCATCTCCTAAGCCAGTGACCTAATCGGCTTATGGGTGAAGCCGGAGTATGCATGCAGGACGCAGCCACAAAGCATAAGTTCTGAGACCTGAGTCATGCAAAGGTTGTCCACACTTTCAAATAGCTCTGCAAGGAAGTGGGGACATAAAAGTCAGCTCTGTGCAGTGAAAGGGCCTTTTCCCATATGCCCTCTCAAAGGGAAGAGGGATGTTTGCTGGAACCTCATCTTCTTTTGGAGTACAGTGGCAGAGTACTGCTGCTGTCCAACTCAGGGACAATCCAATTATTCTCAGGCATTCGCCGTTATTTGTGGACTCACCCTGAGGCACTGGTTCAGTAAACCATGACATGGAAATGACTTCCTCGTATGCATTTCCTGGTTCTGCTTAACTGGAAGAATCCCCCTGGTCACAACACTTGGTCCCTCTCCAGAGCACAACTAAACTGAGAGTAGGCTACATGCATGGCCAAGGAGAAATTATAGAAACATAAGGCGTCCATTATTTGGGGAACACGCAGCGTTGTTGAAAAAAGGGTACTTTTCAGATCTGGGGAGTAGATCTTTATGGTTCAATTTGCGTGAATCCTCAGGGTTAGTGGTGTGGCATGGGAAAGTAAGCAATATGCAAAACATCATTACCCTGCAGAGCAGAGCAGGCATGAATTAGCCACAGCCACTTTGTTTGTAATCATTTAGACTTGTCTTGCGACATTCTGTTCCCTGACTTTCTGAAGCACACAACAGCATGCCATAAGATGATAAAAGAGAAACCTGAAAACATGTCACACAACCTAGATTTACTGCATGTTTTGTGGTATGCTACTGCCAATGCAAATAGTTTCTAAGAGGCTGTTTGCATTGCCAAAAGCAATCTAATTACCAGGACCAAACCACCCCATTATCAGGTAAGCTGAATCCTCTCCTGAAAGGTCGAACCAATCAAGCTCCTTCAAATGAGCTAAACCAGTTTTACATGAGAATGTTGAAACAGGCTAATGAGAACCTAGCATCAGCATCTGACTGTCATTTGACAGTTGTGCTCACAAAAGTTGCGCTCACAAAAAGATTAGTTTAGTGTTAGTGCTGCACATTTCATAAGTGAGGAGGACACTGTGTCTGTGATGTTCATTTGAGTCAATGACATGCTAGCAATGAGCTTAGTTCTTGTTTTGCTTTCAGCTGAGCACAGAACAAGGAAGTCTGAGGTTAACTGTGGTTATACCTTCCGTCTTCTCATTTTTGATGCTTGAGAAAGTCTTACCTAGTCCTGTGAACTTAGATCATGGATTGTAACTCAGGTGTGCATTTGATACTTGTAGCTCACCAGGACCAAGGTGGCATGGGGCATACTGTTTTTGACAGAAAACTGTCAACAAGGAAGTACCTATCAAGTGTGTATGCGTGTGTGTGTGTGTGTCGTGTGCATACATATGCCTTAATGTGTGTGTGTAGGTGTATGACCATGTGTGTGTCCATGTTTTTTTTTTTGCTTACTTTTGAGATTAGCTCATCGTGATTGGCTAGGTGAGCTCGGCAGTGGATACAGCTATATGTCCGATGACAGTTGGGCAGGTAAGCCTGGAACGTCTTGGACTTGGTCATCTTCACCATCTCACTCTCTTGCTGCTCTTCGGTGGGGTCAGGGCTGGCGCTGGATGAATTACAACTCTGCTGGACTTGCTGACAGAAGAAACACTGGAAGATGCAAGCAAAAGCCGTCGTTGTTCTGGAGTGGGTGTGTGGCACGTTCCACACAAACACCACAGGAGAAATAACAACCTGGAGGAGAGAAGTCACAATTGTGTGATAAGTTAGATGACATGCTTTTTTTAAATTAAACTGTACCATTGTCTTTCTAAAATCAGAAAAGGGAACAACATTGGCAACTTCACACAGACACACAACATATCTGTCTATATAATAATAATAATAAAGATATGGTTATATGCTTGTGATAAAACGTTTATTACAATGTTTTTCAAGTGCCCAGGCAGGGTCTGATTATGTTATTTACACAAACCATAGACAGCAGACACAAACGAACTTCCGCATAAGAACAGGAAACTAGAAGCGTAAGTCGCGCGCGCGGGTGCACGTGAAAGCACAAGGAAACACAACAAGGTGAAGCGCGCAAGTTTCCTCTTTGCATTTTCAACAGCATGCAGGTTCGTTTCATGCCTTCTGCGTGAAGTCTTAAACATATATTCTGCATTCTTTCTAAATCTACCAGAATTAATGACAACAACCAGGATCTATTTTGCATTAGCTGGTCTAGCGTTAATGTTATTTCGACCATTCAAAATGCTGACCAAACTGCCGTCTAAATTAGTGACATGGTGAACTAAAACAAGTTAACACAGACGTTATCGTGAATTTAACGACGCCTAATCGTAGGAAGATCATATTTCTGTAAGACAGACAACAGTAATTACTTATGCGCCATTTATAGCAGATCAGATAATGTTGACCAAGTTCAACGAGTATAAAGCGTGACAGTGCATACAGAAGTCGTGGAACAAGCAAAACATATTTGCAAATACAATGTAGTAAACTACTACAAATAAAGGACACTTGGTTCGTAAATTCGATGTTAACTTCAGTCCACCGTTTAAGACCTGAGGCTGGAGTCTATTTCTGCCATGTGTTGCTGAACAAAGAACGCTAAACGTGCGCGTTAACTTGGGATCGATTTTGGCCAACAGGAAGCGTGGCACAAGGATAAAGCTAATCTTGAACAAATCTGAGGAGTGCAACTGTCGGATTAAGGGTAAATCAAAGGGAATAACGCAGATTATAAATGCTGTTTTAAAATAATTCTGATATATCAAACTGTCAAAAAAATCTTTTGTTTTTACACAAAGTTAAACAATGTTACACGTGGTTCAGCTGCCAATCTATACAGTGCCCCAAAACGGCTGCTTTTTGTCATTTTGCTGCCAGGCACAAATCAATTGTCTAGAGCTCTTCGAGTCACAACAAAGGAAAGCATGTGGCGCTTTGCCTCAGAGAGCCGCACATAGCTCGACCACCACATGCAGGCTAATGCATTTTCAAAACAATGGGCAACAAACCCAGCGTTTGTCTTTGTTCAGATGACTAACAACTTTCAATATTGCAATAACCTGCCATTGCCTTGTCTAGTCAAGAGTCTAGATCATTTCTATTCTTGCATTTCTACGTTACTTGATCATTTGTTGTGATCTACTGCTTCGCTCCAGTGATTTAATTGTCATGTAACTTAATATGGTGCTCTGAATATAATGTCATTAAAATGAGCTGTACTTCCTAAAACGCGCTGGCCCAACAATACATCAACCCCAGAACCTGTTTCGATGCCACTTTTCTGACGTGACAGATGAATAGAGTGCAGCTGATATAAATTTATTAAGTCTACCTCTTACCAAAACGTAGTATTTTCAACCAAACACCAACTTCTAACATGCATTTGTTGTAAACACTCACCACCTGAATTTGATCTCAGAACGGAGCCTATCTCATACGTCTTTCGATGTAGTTGATATCAGTAGTTTTCATGGCACGACGAAGAACGTGTCACGGCCCTAACTTGGAAAATTATAGAAACTGTCCGAAAAAACATGAATAGATTCTGGCTGACAGTCTTCTGTGCCAGCTATGGTGTGCATTTCTTTCGTCTTTGTTGTAGTCTTTGTGTGCGTGATGGACTAGCCTAACTGCTTTGGGACGAAACGTCACTAGAAGGACGGACCAGTGGGGAGACTGACAGCATCACCACCCAATTCTGAAGCAAGCAAGGAGGGACTATGGTATAGGTCGACACGCTCCCGGATGTGTAAATAAATACCAACAATGATCACTAGAAAGTTAATATCCCATAATCTATCTTATGTTGTACAGTTAGCCTACTGTTGAATTGAAACTGTTGAAACATTCCTTACTCTGATGACGCAAAAAAGTGCTGGATCCCAAGTGTCAATCAACAGCTGATCACTGTTTTCTTTGGGTGAATAGTCGAATATCCTACAACTTGCTAATACAGTCTTATTGAATTCGGTATGATGTAAGTGGTAACCTGGGTATAACCAATAATGCCTCAAGAACACTGAATATATAGGCCTACTGTTGACTTCTAAAACAAAAGCATTTAAAGCGCTTGCAGCTTCCTCGGTTTATGCGTCATCTGCTATGCCTTATAAATTATGAGTTGGGCTCCTAAAATAAACAGCGGTCACGTAAGCCATTCTGCAGATTTTTTTTTTCTCAGTAGACTCCATTGTAGAGAATCGTTGTGTTGAACCCTAAATTAGATTATCGACAACGTGCATTGATATCATCAGTGCCAAACATGTAGGCTACAGTCTCTTATTACGCAGTTTTGTTTAGGTTAACCGTGTTTGTGAATTAAGGGTGGCAATAAGTGGTTTGGTTCAGTGGAGGAAGCGTGTCTCGCCATGGCAAGGAGCCTGATGATGTCATATGTTTTCATTTTGCAACCGTCTTAGCTAATAACCTATGATGCATTTGAATCTCACAAGGCGGTGTCCTATCCATTTGGGGGGGCTCCACGGACATAATCACTTAAACGTCGTTTTTTTAAATAACAAGACGACTGTTTGAGGTCGTTTGAGCCCATCCTACCAACTACATCTACAGGCATGCCGTTCACAAACATGTCAATGTGACCTTTAGAATACTTGCAGATAAAAGGCATCCTCTTTACTGCGTTTATAGCAGTGTTAAAACATGAGTTGTCTTTTCAGTTAAATATTGGGCCACGAGACGCAGTCTCAATTTGGTATTGCCAACCATGCAGTCGGTAATCTGGCACCTAATATGTAGTCAAATTATTTGTGTGATAAATAAAAAAGAAAACCTTACCTTTCGGGTGGAAGTGGAGAAAATATCTTCTCCACGGTGTTATTTTCTTTCATTCACAAGCAGTATGTCCACCACGAACGTGGCAGCCTACGACGATTCTTGAGAGATGCTCCTCTGTGCTATATTCATTCTTCTGAATTGATTTCGCTTTATTGAATGAGATGGTTGTCTCTTCAGGGTTTCAACGGCGATGGTGAGGGAGTAGCTTGTTAGCTGAGCGCTCGCCGAGGCTACATTCAGAATTAGATTTTCCGTTTACTTGTATTATCAGACTGCGCAATGAGACAGTTACTCCAGTAATTCCAAGAAGGGTCAGCAAATACTAAGAGGAGAAATAACGCTTAACTCAATTCATCTTCCCCTTTGCAACCTATAGAGAACAAAACTTCTTGGTTCCCTGCAAACAACATGTCATAGTTGGTATAGGCGGCACAAAGGCTCAATGAGGTAGCAAATATTTAATTGCAAACCATCAACTACTTAAAATAAAATTATTAGGATAACTACCTCGTTCCTACAGGCAAACAAACTTGAAAGACTCATTGGTAAGACAATTCTATTTAGTGAATAGACTAAAGTTGACCGCCGATGCCGCAATGTTGTCAGAATTACACTCTCTGCACAAGAAACCTTTTGTTTTGACACTGGTGTGGCACAAACATCATCGAACGCAGTAAGAAAAAATAAGCAGATATTGACGACATTTCCCTCTACAGAACAGAGACCAATTAAAAATGGGCTGTCTTCAACCAACCAATCTTGCTAAAGCAAAGCCTAAAAATCTAGCGGCCAATCACTTGCATTTGCTCGATGCATGACCATGCGCACAGCCGACGTCGCTTGTTTTTGGTTTTGCGCGGTCACGTCAGAAACACGTGCCAATTCTCACATGCACGCGCCGTAAATAAATGGCAAATGTATATCGCTCTGTATAACATCAACACGACTTCGCATTATTTCATTGAAACCTCACAACGCAAACTATTAGGCTCTCTCATTCTCGGCGCCAGTCTTCTGCAGTCTTCACAATTCATCATGATGGTCTGCAACGCATTCAGTGTTCATTTTGGTCTGCTAAATCATCTTGCTTTTTCAATGAGCCGTTGGAAGTAGGCCACACACTTTCGCCAGCTTAAACATTTGCGTTTTTACTTGGTGTGTTTCATTTAACTCAGGCTAGTTTAATTAGCCTATTTCATTACAGGCTTTTCGGCTTACATTCACATTGGGCCTCTGCGACTTCGTGTAGCAAGGTCATGCGGCATCAGTCACCAGTGCCGTGTATCTGTCAGTCACTTTCCTTTGTCGCCACCTGCTGGATATGGAGACGTACTACCTAACAAAGACAACCAGGCAACTAAAGAAAATCTAACCACACAAATCATGAGGATGCAAAAGACAGCCTTAACAGTCCGGTGTTTTGTCTCTTCTGCCCTGTTAAGTAAACAAAAATCTACCATCATCTAGACTTGAATGTTCTCGTGGGCACTGACAGACTGCGATTCTAAAAGAGATTTTGAATTATATTATGAATTATGTTTTGGCATGTTAAAGGTGAACTATGTGATCTTGCATGATTTTTAGGGGAATTTAATTTTTGTCTCAAATCTCCCCTTGATTAGCTTGTTGCCTGCCCCCTGAATACATTGTGAAAAAGTCTGGTCTCTAGAGATAACACAGGGGCTGTAAAACTTCAAACAAACTGTGCACCAAAACAAACCATATTTCAGCCAAACACCAAGAGGGGATGGGGGTTAGTGAGCATGCACATATTGGTGTGGGGGGGTTTATTTAAAGTTTAGCGTGAATTTGAGAATTTGTTTACGTGGAACGTCAACAGAAGTAACATCGTTCAGGATCTCATAGTGGACCTTTCAGCAAATATGGCCTAATAATTATTTCGTAAATTTGGGCCAAAGAGGGTTTGAACTGTGGGTGATATAAGAGGATGTCGTCCTTTCCCGAATGTTGCCCCGGACCTGTCACTCCGCCACTGACCCACTGACTACAGGGATGAATGGCTATATAGATTCACACAACTTCAAACAATATGATTTCTTTCCTTTCAGTATAAATAAGATTTTTTATTGTTTATGGGAATGAGATATTTAAAAGGCCTATTCCATCAGCTCACATATTTTGACAGGTGCATCAACCTTCTATTCCCTTTATAGGTTTCTGTCAAAATATTACAAATAACAAACAACACACAAACATCGATGGAAACCTGTGAAATTGCTATTCAAGTTGACTAATGTACACTGCCCATACAATTCTGTATAGGGTGGAATTCTCCAATGTGCGTAAGTTCAAAAATCACTTAACTGCGCGCTTCTCCGCCATTGGCGCGAATGGTGGAAAAGCGCGCAGCTAAGTGATTTCTGAACTTACGCACACCGGAGAATTCCACCCTATGTGTTTAAACGATGAAGAAAGAAATTCTGGTTAATTGAATGTGGATGTTATGTCTTTCCACATTAAATGATCACAGTCCTTTTCATATTTGTGGGATGTATGTACATGACATCATTTACAGCACATCTGGTAATTTTTTCACACAAAACAGTGTGGCTGACCCTCAACCATATTTATTAGTCAAAACAGATGCAGAACTACAGTAGATCTACGAGATCTATTTATTTCTTGAAACTTCAATCTTATCAAATGTAGGTAAAGCCCAAGTTTCTCATCTCGCTTACAGTAATTTGGCTGCATTTAAGACTTAAATAGGCTACATTCTCTTAATAATTGCAATATCTAGGTTTTCTTTTAAATGTCTGTAATGAGTCAGTTTGTGTAAACAAAAACACTTTGTAAAATCATTTTAGTCCTACTACTGGAATTGCATACACACTGGATTTGTAATACACCTTTAGAGCTGCGCTCTGCCTCTGTTCCTTTTAGATGGGGACCTTGTGACACACACACACACACGCACAGTGTAAGTATTCATTAGCTTGTAACCATGGAAGAGCAATGACCTCACTTTTTTTGCTATCTCAGTTTTACACCTGATCAGATGTGTGGTAGCAGTTGAATGTGACAAGCAGAACAATAGGCTTGTATGTATGCCAATGCCCACACCCCCACTCCAAGCCCTTCATGACCCCTTAACATACTGATGAGGGGTTAGCCCCCTGCGTCATAGATCCACTCCAGGGTTCCTCCTATAGACTAACTTACATTTAAGGGTTTTTTTCCTTGCCCCTGTTGCTCCTTGCTGTAAAGTGCTACTGTAAAAGGTGATGTTTAAATACAATGAAAATTGAATTGATATCTATTGTCAAAACACCAAATGCTTCTCAAGCCACAGGTCTAGGCTATATAGTAGCCACAGAGACCCAACAGTGAAATTGGTTAGGTAAAGTGCCATTTTCCTTTCTTGAAACATAGCTGTCCTTTTCGTCTGTTTTCGTTCCCATACCCCATTCAACCAACCAGCAGCCTGAAAGACAAAGGTTCCGCTGTTGCCTTGCCAACCAAGTGCTTTGAAAGCCTGTGCATTTAGACACTTAGTGCAGTGAGCATTTGAGACTGGGAACATCTGGCGTCAGCTGAGAGATCAGACAAATACAGGATAGTGTTTTTTTTTATTCTGCCGTTACTAGGTTACATGATTTGACAGAGTTGCAAAATAAATCAATATTTGTAATTCAATATGGCAAATCTTCAGAAGCAGAGGCATCTTCTGTCAGGGAATTCCTTCACGTGATATACAGAACTTTAATTGATCTATCATGTCAATATTTTTAATCACTTTGAAAACAACCCCACCCCGCACCCCCAGTGCTTACACTCACACACACACACAAAAAATCCCAAATGCACATCCACACACAAATTCAAAAGGGACTCAGTCTGTAAGTAAAAACTTACAATAAAAGATCGGCTGATCTGCACATACTTACATAAGAGTAATTTAATATACGGAAACAACTTTTGAACAAGATTAATATTCAATAGAAACATGACATTCATTTTACAGTAAAAAAAAAAATGTGCACAAAACATCCAAACCAGAAAGCAGGTCTAGAGGGGAGGGGGGAAGCTGAAGTAAAAGTCTTCACTGTTTTAAACAGAATCACAATCACAATTCGCTGGCAACAGGATTTAAAATGAAAATATTAATGAGGATTAAGTCATTATTTTTGTTTGTTGTTTTGTTTTTACTTTAAATATATACCTTTAAAGAATATACTTGGAAAAAAATCACAACTAATCCTCAAAACAATCAAAAACAAAACAAAACAAAAAACCTTAACTTTAACCAGAAAAAAAGCTGCACAATAAATCTTGTTATTCATGACGAATAAAAGGCACAAAAAAGAGACAGGTTGCACATAGATGTCAGCAGAAGCTATTTTACAGGGTTTTGCAGTGTTTCAGAAGAAAAAAAAACACAAAAAATAAAACTGTGCCCCTGACCGAGGGTCTACACACGGCATTGCCACCGTTACCCTCAAGGGCCACCAGGTACAACTGAGGAACATGAAAGTAGATATTGAACGCGGGTGAGCACATCTCACTGAACACATGATTACTGCGAGGATCGAACCAGTGAGTGAGACCTCAAGAGTGAGTGCCACACAATGGGCTGCCACACACAGCCAATTGCAACTACAGGAGAACTCGTCACTCACCCATGCCCGGAAGGGCAGGCAGGACGTGGCTTAAACGTTGTTTCGACTCGTACTTGTAGATGCATCAGCTTTTAGGTCAAGTGTGTCTGTGTGTGTGTGCGTGTGTGTGTGTTTGTTGTGTGTGTGTGTGCGTGTGTTGTGTCGTCTGATTCTTTAATTTGTCCCCGACCTCAGTGCCTTATTATGTGATATAGCTATATACATAAATCCATGGGTGTCGTCCCATGCTTGCTCTCTGCTGATCAGCAAATAGGGCCATTGTTGACCATTTTTTCCCATACCACCTTCCTTGGCCATTTACACAGGATTTGTACTTACCCCCTCTCTCAGCAAATCATCTTTGTTCATTTTGTGTCTGAAATATAATCCAGTCTACTGTTAACAGGCTCAATTTAATTTTAAATTATACAAAACCAAATTAGAGGGGGGGGGGGGGAATACAAATTAGGATATATTTTTTTAAATAACAAGAAAAAAGAACCCCTTTTCTAGACTTTTCTAAATGGGACTTGTGAGACCACAAAAGTTAGAATAACAAAAGGCTGGAGGTTCCCAGGTGCTACCTCCAGTTATGTGGCACTTACATAGTCTTTGTATAGAAAGCTTTTTAACAGTCATGCAAGGGCACAGTCTCGTTTGTTACAAGGCGAAGGGAATGAGCTTGAGAGAGCAGACAGATAGAGAGAGAGAGAGAGAGATAGAGATAGAAAGATAGAAACGCCAGGCTAGGAGAAAGAGGAGGCACCGTACTTTGTAAAGTAACAAAAGTGTTTCCTCGTCAAGATGATGATTGTAGAACTCCTACAGCTATTCCCCTAAACTATGTCGACTATGTGGATTTGCTTTTGCGGCGACACAAAAGCCAAAGCATCAACACTGAAAGCTGTTAGCTGTAGCCCTGTCTTGTTATGGTTTCGCGCCTCTGCCGAGAACCCTTGGTGCCCGTACTGAGATGGTGAGGACCTGTGCCTGAGGTTAACCAAGCATGATGCCACCCTGCCTGAGCTGTTGCCCGCTCCACAGACAGCCTCCGGCGAGGCTGATGTGGTTCAGAAAAAAAAAAAAATATATACTGTATATATATATATATATATGGCAGTGCCACCTTATATAGTCCCAGCACTTTTTTGTTTATTATGGCACGACACTTCCCATGACTACTTTTTTTTAACTCGTCAGTACCAAAACACGCTTCAAAAGGTTATGTGCAGAGGGGGTGCTGGGTAAAGGGTTTGGGGGGTCGGGGTAGATTGAGCTGAGGTACTAAACCAGCCCAGGAATGGAGCCTTGACAAAACTGCGATTTTTTTTTTTTTTTCTTCTTCAAAAAAGTGCATAGAGGGCATGTTACATGCACCCTGTAACTGAGCATCAGACCACTGCATACATCACATGTGATAAGATCTCTAAGCTCCGACCTCTCCCCGATCAGAAGTTTGGCCTCAGTCGAGAGGGAGAGACAGAGGGAAAAAAAAATTAAACTTTCCATAAAATGACACTTTATCAGAAAAGTAGCTCTATCCAGTAATAATAATAATAATAATAATAAACAAAGAGAGCAAAACCGTTGCACAATCACAACACACAGTACCTATTTAGAACTGAAATGCAGGACAGAATAGCCTGACTTTACATGGGTTTGTATAATAGTCCAAATTCCACTCGTCAGCTCGGCTTTTGTCACACATTTGTGTCCCTACACTTCCTGTCCAACACCAGGGCACTTGTCTCCCACCTCGAGAGTGAAAAGCGAAAGAGAAAGAAGGGAAAAAAGAGGAGCAAGGAGAAGGAGAGACGAGAAAGAAAGCAGAGAATTTCAAAGAGGAAAGAGAAAGGGAGGGGAGTAAAAAAAAAAAAAAAAAAAAGACAAGAAGTAGAGAGGGGAAAAAAACAAGAGTGAGGAAGGGATATTTCTGACACTGTTCCTGAGACATGGACAGACAGGAGTTCGAGGACAGGCTTTGCCATAGACGTTTAAGACAAAAAGGAAATATAGTATAATTAATAATAATAAAAAAAGAAAAGAAAGAAAAGAAACGGCACACAGTGGAGACGATGCTGGCGGAGAGCAGCCACAGCTGGAGTCAGCCTCATCACATCTGCAAGGACACAGGAGGAAACCCATCACTTTAACCGACCCACAATCATTAAGGCCACATTACAAAGTCATCTGTAATTACCGCAGATGGAACAACACTGCGTTGCATCTCTTATCGTTATGTGAAGTGGTCCTGCTAAATCAAGTCTCGTTTTCCTAAACTAACCCACAAACATTTCATTTCTCATTTCATTAATTCAACAGCACTGTAAATTGTCATTTATAAGTTGATGGACACCATCATAGTATTAGGTGGAGAAGAGCATGATTATTATTATTATTAGTTTTTACCTGTAGGTGGTAGTTACCTAGTAGTTCGCTAGTAGTTACCTGTAGGTAGTTACCTAGTAGTTCACTAGTAGTTACCTGCAGGTGACTTTAGGGCCTGAAGCCGGGCTGGAAGCGAGCAGTCTCCTTGAAGATCAAATCCTTCAGGGTCTCTTTGGGCAAATCATCCAGTTCCATCTCAAATTTAAAGGGGGCTTCAGCTACAGGCTACAGCACAACACCACAAAAGATACCAGGTTACGACCATATTAAAGGTGGGGTATGTGATTGTATTTTTTGGTAATTTTTGCAAAGTTACTAGAAATCCGCTTCATAATCCACCCTTAGTCACTAAATTGGAAGTACTGATATGAAAATTAAATGTGTCAACCATCTGTGGAACGAACAGGGCTTGAAAAAGTACATCCAATCATTTGTCAGACCAGCATTCCCCATTGGACAGTTGCACGTCAATCAAATGGTCGTACTCAACCATTGGAGGAAAGGGGCAGGAACGTGGGTGGGACCATTTTCAAAATCCGACAGTGTTAGAGAATCTCGCCTTTAAGATTGTCGGTTTCCGTATAATCGGCCTTTGCCAAGCGAGTTGCTCTGGGGTGCGTTTCCCAAAACCATAGTTGCTAAGTAAGTTAGCTACTTAGTTGGTTGGCAATGGGAAATTGAACCGACAAAGTTGCTAACTGGTTAGCAACTATGGTTTTGGGAAACACACCCCAGGTTAGCAATTCCGTTTTGGACGCCTGTACATTTGTCTAAAAGTAACATCGGTTGAGGTCTTCACACGCCTCTATGAACCCAAAGACGGGCTTTATGCTTTCAGTAGGTCTGCAAAAGCACACATTCCAGTGGTCAGTCCACTGCACAGAAATTTCACGCGTCACTGAGAACTCCAGGGCACATACACGAGGCTACGGTATGTGCTAGGCATCATACCAGAGGCCCTCACAAATACCTAGAGCTCCTCACCTCTCCTCAGAGCTTCTACACAGCACAGCCACCCCGATGGACACTGAGCCTGAGCCCCGATTATGAACTACCTCACTGGGATAGGGAAAGGTTAGATGAGTGCTACAATTAGTAGCCCATCTCTTGAGCAGTAGCCTATTCCTTTACACTCATACCTTACTCTACCTGCTGACTGACACCCGGCAACATAGATAATCCCTTTAAATAAAGTCATGTCAAAATACACACATACATACAGTGGACTATTTTTTTTTAAAATATATACTGTATATATTAAATGATTTAGGTTAGCGTTATGCAGGCTAAGTAGCCTGTGGAATCGGCAATGGATTTTATCGTATGGTGTTGCATCAGAAACAATGTAACAGAATGTCGGAGTTGGTGTGCAGAGGCCTTAAGAGGGTTAGTGGACGGGAGCCAGGTATGTGTGTGTCCAGGTGTGAGTCTGCTCCTCACCTCATCTGTGGGGTCATAATACTGCTCCAGGTAAGGGTGAGCAAGAGCCTCCTCCACCTCAATGCGCTTGTGAGGGTTGAACGTCAGCATCTTGTCCAACAGGTCCAGAGCTGCAGGGAACACAGTGGTGTTATTAAATGACCCTTCCCTCAAATGACCCATAACACCCCTCCTGGTGTTATTGAATGATCCTTCCCTCAAATGACCTATAACACCCCTCCTGGTGTTATTGAATGACCCTTCCCCCACAGCCTCTCTCTCAGCACAGTACTGCATGCATGGGAGGGACAACAGTCATGGCCGCAGCAACAGCATTACGCCGCGTTCACACTGTACACGTCCTTTGACGGATCTCATTGGCTTTGAATGGGATGATTTCGAAATGCATTGTGGGTCCGTCCGTTTCGTCAGCTCCGCTGAGAAATGTTCAACTTTTCATGCAGCGACGGATCCGTCTGCCAATCAGATCACGTGAATGATAGATTGACCGTTAGCCCCACACGTCAGGCACGCCCTCTGTCGTCCGTCAACGGACGTGTACAGTGTGAAGGTAGGGTTAGAGGTTGTGCACCACACTCTCAAGTTACTAAGGTGCCAGAGGGACAAATGTAAAATATTCAGAAAAATAATTCTTTGCACATTCAGATTCATGCACAAGCGTTTACTTAACTAAGCTTCTTTTTTTTCTCTAAATATTCTAAGCATCAGCAAAAACATTAGTTGTTTTATTGTCACAATGTGTTTGCATATTCAAGCTTGAAGTAACTTTGGGTCAAGTTCCTTTTTCACTGTGCATTTCTCAATAGGAAGGAAATCTTCGATGTCGACCATTAGATCAGTATTACTGTGCATAAACAGGAAGTGCGGCTGGGATGCCCACGGACCTTTGGGATCAGCGTTGGGGAAGAGGCGGTTCCAGGGCACCTTGCAGCGCAGGGGGAGGGACAGCAGGTAGTTTCTGGCCTTGATGTTGATAATGCAGTTAAGGTCCTCTTGGGACGGAGAGCCCAGGATTCCTGGAGGGAGGGAGGGAGAGAG
>JASCQY010000293.1:2848999-2871803 GCA_030264315.1 Sardinella tawilis | reverse complement strand
CGAACAGCGAACCAACCACTGACCTTCAGTCTCTTATCTACTCTCCAGCCCACCACACACACACACACACACACACAAACAGCCATCTCCATCACTCTACATAGAGTGTGTGGGCGGTTGGCGCTCTCTCGCCCGCGGCTCGAGTGGCGAGCTCTGCCAGCTTCAGTGCCGCTCCTCCACAGGCCAGGTGCCAGGAGAGAGGACCACCACCCGAGAGCGAGCGAACGAACGAGCGAGCGCATCGCTGCACAAAAAGGCTGGCTACAAGCTGCACCGATAGCAGTGCTCCAACTAAAAAACATGACTCTTGAAACACAGACAACGAATGCTACAATGAGCTGAGACTTTGTACTGGGTTTATTTGTTTGGATTCCGTTTTGTTTTTGTGGTGTATTAAGGGAGGGGGGTGGGGGGCAGTGTTGAGACCTGCCTTTGAGGGAATGCTGTTTGCTGAAGTGCATGCATAGAACCGTGTAAGATTTGCAGCATTACGTGGGCTTTGTAAGCCAAGCGCTGGATTAATGACCATGATCTGTTGAGAGACGTTGTCCAGTGAACTTGGAGCACATCAAACAAACATTAGTGTGTGTGTGTTTGTAAAAGTGACTATTTGAGAGAGAGAGAGAGAGAGAGAGAGATTGTTTCCACGGAGACGGACTACAAGACTTTACATATATTGCGGCAAGGCTGGTTATGCAACAGGCTGTTGCTATGACGACCTAGCCAAGTGAGTAGAGGAAGGCGCTAGCACTGCCATGCTTGGGCTTCTTACAGAGTGAGCGAGCTGACAATCTCTGATACCCTTGAGGCAGCACAAGCACAAAAAAAAAAACAAAAAAAACGCCAGAAATGAAATTTTTATTCTCTCCAAGGCCTTTGTTTCCCCTTTCAAAACCAAGTGTGAGGCTAGCTGGACCAAATCAGCGACAGGCTGGGGACGGTGGGAACGTGAGGAAGAGACATGTGTGACCACCCTACGACAACTAACACATCATGGAGGAGAAGGTGACAACAGCCTGCCAACCTTCTGTACCCTGCTCAAACTAAGCAACGACCGTTAGGTTGGGGACGACAACAGCCTGCCAACCTTCTGTACCCTGCTCAAACTAAGCAATGACCGTTAAGCTGGGGACGACAGGCTGGAGACGGTTAGACATCTTTACTAGGCACTAAAGGCTCCGAGCAAACATGGAGCGAGCGCCAATCATTTGGGCTGCAGAAGAGAGGGGAGGAGAGGAGAGGAGAGGAAAGGATGGCAATGTGCCTGGCTCTGCCAACAGCATGGTAGAAATGGACACTGCTGATTTGTTTTCAGAGAGAGAGACAGAGAGAGAGAGAGACCAGATAATGGAGGGAGATGACTCAGCGTGGAAGAGAGGCACAGATTGCCATAGTATCAGGACATCAGTTGGCCATTTCCTGGTGAATAATATGATTACACTGTGACGCCCGTCTCTCTGCGACAATACCTGCACTCTGGAGACCATGGCTTCAATCACGATTCACAAGAATGGAAATGAATGCCTCCACCAACAGAGACGAAAGAAACCCATGTGCGACTATGCCAACTGCCACAGCAAAAGCACCTGAACATACATTAATACACACACACCACAACAAGCCAATGATCCATGTACTTCTGATAAGCTAACTGCATACTTGGCAGGTTTAAAACCCATTTAAACCCAACAACCAAAACATATAACCTGCTACAATGTTGTTGACAGTACTCCAAATATACATACGCGCACACACACACACCCCTCAGACCTCTTCCTACCCATCAGAGCCAGACTGATTTGAGTGTGGGGCCGCTGACGTCAGCCCTTAGAGAGGTTGCCTTGGCGACTGGCATTGTGGCAGAGTTTGGCGGAGCAGCAGAGTAGACCCTAGCAGGAGTGCAGTGCTACAGACTGCCATGCATGCATGTGAGAGAGAAGTAGTGATGGTGATGGTGGTGATGATGGCGATGAGAACCAGAAGCTGTTAACCAAGAGAGCTGTGCTGCCCAATGGTGTCGTGTTAGTGGTGGTTATGGTACCCTCCACCTTTCCACATTAGTGTGCTTGCTCACTAAAAGCACACAGCAGCCGAAGGCTGTCTTAATGTAACAGCCAGCAGTTTCTGTAGGAAATGCAATCCAGTTATTATTCCAACACGTTTTTATGGCCCCCTACTCCTCCTAGGGCGTTCGAGATGGAGACACCGTTCCAACTCTGAGATGTCTGGGGCGATTCGATCTTTATGGCTTGTATAAAGCTTTTCGTTACACCTTCTTGCTCGTCCGTTATTCACGTTTTTCGGCGGATTTTTGCCCCATTGAAATGAATAGTAGAACTTTGGAGCGAGGATGTCATAAACACTGCTAGAGTAGCTGCTAGAGTGGGGAGAGGCAGAAAAATGCATTTTGAACTGGTATTAAAACCTAAAAGTCATGTTTTAAACCATGTAGGACCTCTGAATAAAGTTGATCATGTCAGTAGGAAGTAGAAAAATTTCACGCCATGAATTTTTTCCTATAAACAATGTAACTGTCATCAGTCAGCCAGGCAGACAGCCACACACACACACCCCACAGCTACATACACACACACACAAGCAGAGACACAAAGACAAAGACACACACACACACACAGACACAAGTAGAGACACAGACAGACATGATTACAATACCCACACAAACACACACATTTACACAGACACATACAGCACAGGTACACACACACACACACACACACACAGACACACACACACACACACACACACATCACAGTTCTACACACACATGAGCAGAGACACATAGATACAAACACGCACACACAGCACAGCTACACATACAAACACACAGCCAACCAACCAGCCAGCCACACAAACACACACACACACACACACATACACAGACGAATACAATACTCAGCCACATACAGTACATGCACACAAATACACACATTTAGGAGGACACACACAGCACAGGTACACACGCACTGACACACACACACACACACACAAGTAAAGACACACATGAATACAATAACTGTACACATAGACAGACACACACATCACAGCCACACACACAGGATCTATAAAAAAAGTGATGTTGTTGCTTGTATCTCTTAATGTCTTTGGCAGATACTGTAGATGTAAAACTTGCAGTAAAGGCATATGGCCATATCTCTGACATTGCCAATAGCGCGACACATTTGAGCAAGCACACTCCAGCAGTTCCTGTAGGAAATGCAATCTAGTTCCATATATGGCTTTTAGAACAGCCTTTAGAAACTACTAGCAATGAGTAGACATGTGAGGGATAACATTCTGTGCAGCGGTCATTATCGTGGAATGAGCCCCGACATAGAGATGCACAGAGTGATGACGCGTAGCTGACAACGTACGACATTTTAATGGAGCATTCTACAGCATTATAAACAGGGCATTTAATAAAATGCATTATTTTATGACATGAGGTTACTATGGCCTAAGTGTCCAGGAGTGAACTGATCTCAGAACAAGTCATCACTTTGATGACAGCAAATGCTGATGTGAAAATGTCTGTTTTCGTGTCAATGGCGTGTTGATGTTGTTGTTGTGCCGTGTTCATATGCAGTACGGCACCAGGGTCTGTGAGAACCATGTTTTCATTTTGCTGTGTATTTGCTGCATGTGCTTTATAAGACCATAAGAAAAAAAAACCTTGAACCTTGATCAAACCCGTGTTCCTCTGTGGAGATTCATGGCTGTCGTTGCTTGAGTTTATAAAGCAGAGTCTCCTATAGGCAGGTTTAGTGAGGGCTGTAAACTTGGGAGAAGATGCAAACGCACACCAGATTGCGAGGTGCTGGCCGCCTAAAGTTTCGGTCAGTAGGTTAGAGAGGTGCCGTACACTCCGAGTAAATCATTTGAGGATCTTTATTTGTGATGACGTTTCGGCCTTGCTGGCTCATGTGATCCGAGGAAGGTCAGGAAGGCCGAAACGTTAACACAAATAAAGATCCTCAAATGATGTACTCTGAGTGTGTGGCACCTCTCTAACCTAGTGTGGGATGTAGGCGCTCCCATCTTTGGCCCATCTACTCTAAGGCAGAACCAAAGCGTGTCCGTCCCCACACACTGGGCCAAAACTGCCATGACATCAGCCTGGTCACCAGGAAAAAAAAAAACAGAGCACGGGGGTGGGGGTGGGGGTGGGGGGGTGCTGACTGCGTCAGTGAATTGGCCTTCACCCCGTCTGAATCGGGCTGCACTCTCAAATGTTTCCTGTCGGGTCACCACCAGCAGCCTTGAAAGCCTTTGCTGCCGTCTGCCATTTGATGTGGGCCACTTCAAAGTGACTCAGCTTGCGTTTGTGAGGGAACCTTGTTCATAAAAGTCACCAACATTCATTCGCCCAAGATAAAGACCGCCCTCAAAAAGTAAGGTAGGTGAAATAGCAATAATAATAATAATAATAATAATAATAAAAATAAATAAACAAATGGTGCTGAATAAACAAATGACGAAACCCTAAGCATGAGCACGATGGCATGCAAGGTTAACAGAACAGTGGTGTGTTTGCAGACTAAATAATTTGGTTAACAAAAGCAGTGCACGGCCATATCTTTCTATCACAAACATCAGATAAGCAAAGCTGCATCACCTCCACCAGTCAAAGCGTCTGTATGTCTACATCAATGCAGGAATTGGTTTTCTACCCAACCACATATGAGTCAATTTGTCAAGATGGCTCAAAGTAAATCATTTGTTCCATGTTCAATACACAAATTTTTATGGGGTCATTTTGAATAGCTTTTTTTTTTCTCTGGTGAATTATGATTATGGATAGAAATGCTAAATAGTAGCGACTATCTTAATTAAAACACACTTTAGAGATATAAAAGGAGGACATTTTACAATTCGTAAACCGTTTCTCCACTGACACTGCAGACGGTATCAGGCATGTAGGAGGGAAGGTAAGATAAAACATCGCCTAGGCTACTGGGCGCAACATTAACAAGGCGGCCATTGTTTCGCAAAGCTCAACACACTCTCCCCGTATCCTAGTGAACTAGGCCTAGTGATTGTGCTGATAAGGCCATTCTGCTTTGAGTAGTGCAAGATGTCCCAAACCAACACCCTTTCTGGTGCAATGTAGACTCTCAGGCAATCCACCATCTTTTGATTGCAGAATAATCCTAGATTAGGAGCCAACCCTGCAGATAATCTGAGTTGCACTGACAGGTAGCCAAACTTTAACCCATCTAGACCCCAACTTCTCCATGATAACTGACCATGATATCAGTCCATTTCTAAACGAAACGTGCGTGAGAGAATGGGCAAGATAAACAACTTTCCCACACAAACAGGCTTTACACTCGAGATATTCCAACACAAAAATAACTGACTGCTGGCCCAGACATGACCAACCCAGAAACCGCCAGAGAGAGAGAGAGAGAGAGAGAGAGAGAGAGAGAGAGAGAGAGAGAGAGAAACACAACACTTTATCACAACCGGATGAATAACTGCACAGGGAGGTGCTAACTCCGCGATGTTCAACATCACTGTGAAATTCAGCCTTAAAAGTGCTGGGGTGCATGAAAACCAATACGAAGAACAGTGCTTTCGAGGATGCCGCTTGATCTCCAGGATACATGTATCCTGGCCAAAGGATATCAAACTAGGATCTTTAAGGCCAATGCACCCACTGCTGCTCGGTAAATCAGGTGTTTAGGCGTCCTGTATCTGATGGCAAGAAGGACAGCAGCGGGGGACTGCGAAAAAGATAAAGCAGCCGTTTACCAAGTACACGTATACACACGTTCTAACGGCTCTGTTGAGTCATTGGCCTGAGACACAAAACCCAGGAGGAAAACTCCAGTTACCACTGACATGCTAAATTTTGTTGCTTCATGCTGATCTCTTTTTCTCTTTCCCTCCCTCTCTCTGCCTCTCCCTCTCCATCTCTTCTCTTATCAGTGCAAAATCCCATATTGCTTTTTCATCCCCTGAAGCTTATGGCTTCACTCTCGTAAGCTTTATGGCAAGGGACAGATGATGTTGATTGCAGCCTCTCTGGACAGACCGAGTTATGAAGAGAACAGTAGGGACCAGCAAAGCGGTTACCAAATTCCCCCCCAAAACAACCAGGCCGCATCCACCGGGTAGAAAATTCAGCATTTGCCCAATGGCTCCCATTCAAACTTTCTGTTTCTCCTGGGGTGAGCCCTGGCTGTACACAAGGTAAAGCAATTTCTGTGATTAGCCGGGCCCCATGTTTCCACGGTGAGAAGAGGCCTGGAAAATTCTGATGTTAGCCAACAGCCGCGATGCTGCTAAACAAGAAAAACAATCCGAGTGAGCGAGAGAGAAAGAGAGAGAGAAGGGGAAAAAAAAACACTTTCACTTCCTCCTAATACCCCCCCAGGGATTGAAGACATGCATATAGTGATTGCACTTTGTGCTAATTCAATCTACTGCTCTAATGGAGATTTGTCATTTCTTTCTGATAACCACTGATCCTTCAAATGCATTCATCCCAGAGCCTACACTATCAAGTCCTTACTAGTCAAAGAGGTTGTGTGCTGTGTAACTTCACCTATTGTTCAGAGTGCCGCTACACGTTCCACTTGTCTGAACATCCACGTGAGGCTTATTTCTTCCAGCATATTCTTGAACAGGGTACTCAGACCAGGCACTGACAGAAATGTGGCTTTGCAGATTGTAAGAAGGATGGGAAATTAACTGGAGGGGCATGCATCCCATTTTTAGGGTCAACACATGCCTTAAAAATGTTCCATTTGATGTTTGAGAATGAAGAAGAATGAAGACATGCAAAGTTTTAATTTACTCTTATGGATCATTACATGTTGTCATCATTGGAAATGTGACTGTCCAATATGGAAGTCTTGAACAAATAAATGACAAACACAACAACAGTGTTGCAGAGCTCAGCATTATTCTCTTCTGATCTATATATTTAACACCACCCACTCTCGCTTTCACATCTGAGCCCCCCATTTACCGGTATGACCATGGATGTGCTGCCCACATAATAGCCTACTTTAACAAGCAGTCTTAAACCATATTCGGTATGGAAAAGAGTATTTCGAAAATAAATTAATTCCATACTTAATTCAGAATCGTCACGGTGATCCAAATGCTTGCAAACAGGCCTGCCTCACTTGTTCAGTGTTTCCAAACACACTGCAAGTAATGATACTAATTTAAAACATCCCATCGTTGGCTGATGTTTCCAACCTGATGACTCGATTCGAAGATTCGTTTTCCGTATACAAGTTCCATTCTTTCGGGTATGCCTATCGAAGAAAGTTCACATCTAAGCATCCTGTGCTTGTTTGTAAGAGTGCGATATGACAGGTGACCTTGAGTATGTGAAATGATTTCTGTTAGAAGACCATAAGCCTACATGGCCTATACATAGGCGATAAATTACACCAAATCAACATGGAGTTGCACCACATAGCCTTATTTCTGGAGGTATAAATGAACATTGTCGCCCATCTCAAAGCATCCTGTTCAGCTTTAAAATCAGCACCCACGCCTCCCGTGCAGCATAGGCTACAACAGGACTTGCTGACATCCTGTTGCTCTTACACAGTTGCCTTATTATCGGAGCACTCTTCTTTATTTACAACGACATCTAAGACAAAGTAACGTTATGTCTTAACACAACCGCAAATACACCCCTGTAACAACTGAAGTTCAGCTTGTTGGTTGTGTACGTCAAGACACGAATCCATGAAGGTAATTTGCTCACTTACGGAAAACTGGCTTCATATCATAATAAACCCATAAGCGCAGCTAAAGATTAAAATCTAAAGTGGCATGCCGTGTGTTCACGACGTCAGTGATGGCAAACGAGGTGCATTAAAACCAGGCTCCGGCAGTGGTACAATCTGAGCTAGGTCTAGGAGGACGGATTTCGGCATTATGCATCCAAGAATTCACTATGAAGAACAACTTGTTGCTGGCACAGTGGCTGGGCATCAGGAGTCACACATCTGCTTGAACTGCTTTGTTATGGAAGCGACTGATCAAGATCATTAACGAATGGAGCTTGCCTGAATCTACAACCTTGGTACTGATTTAATTTATAATAACACGGATTATAAACATCGTGCGCAGTGTTTCAAAGGCTAGGGTTAACGTGCATAAAATCCAAACCCAGTTGCCATCCATCAAGCCAGAATTTAGACATATCTGACCACTGCTATGACCAAGGAACTTTGTGCTCATTCACACTCCACCCCTGGATTGGCAGGAAGGACACATCACAAGCACTTACATCTCCATCTAGCCATTTTACTGCCCGCTGGGAAGGTGGACAGGGAACGGAGTAAACAGACGTAATGTAACGTTAATGGTTAAATTTTCAAGGGGTTCATTGCTAGGCGGGACGCGAGTGATACAAACCTTGTCTCTACACTAGCTTAACATTCAGCACAAGTTAGTCATCGTTCCAATATTGGTCAACCTCGAGCGAAACAAACAAACACTACATGGTACTTACCAGACCATTCCATAGGCCCCCTCTCCAATGTAAGACAAATTACTGTAGCGGGGTCCGACATCGAAGGCCTGCCCACGGACCAACTCAGCCCCGGATCCGGGGTTGGGGCCGCCGCCTGTAGGGCCAGATACCGCAGCTGTCGCCATTGTTGAGTCTGAGCTGCCTTCGATAGCTCCAAACGTTCAGTAATAAAAGATCAAAATCTTAATTTAGACTCGACTACAGATGAAAACAGCTCATGTAAAATACAGAGTAACTTCAGTATAGTCAGTACCGGGGGAAATGGCAAAACATGCATAAAATGGTTGTTAAAATATTGCGATACAGTACGAGTAACGTGCACTTGCGCTTGGTGCCGTGTAGCCACACAAACTGCAACGGAGTCAAGCATCAAATGTTGCTGCAGGAAATAACGGGAGGGGGAGATCACGTGACAAAAAAAGAAACGTTATAAGACATCGCGAGAGTTCTCCAATGTTCAACACTAAAGACAAACTCATTTTTACCAAAGTCCTTCTGTTTTTACGAGGCCAATGCAATTCAGCGTGTGTGGTAAGTTTATTTTTTATTTATTTAGTTAAGAAAATACCTATCTAAAACTACATTTAGTTAGTAATGTAGTAAAGATTTAGTCACTGCAATTTCCAGCAATCTTAAGTCACTTAGCCACTGAGCAAGCCTACTCCCTAACAGATGCAACAAGACATCATCACACGAGCTAGAATGTCTTAATATAAAAATACAACAAGAAAACACCGATTTCCAGAATCTTTTTGAGATTTATTTCTGTAAAGTTTTGCTGTTATGTGTTGGCACAAGTACCAGTGCTTCTTAAGTCATGCCTGTGGCACTTAGGCCTAAACACTTGACCTATTTTAAATGAATTATCAGCAGAGGATACAAAATAGTGTACAGTTCACATCAAAGGTTCAAAGTTAATTTAATCATAAAACTGGTTATTCTGAATGCAGTTACGCTAAAATGTAATACTGTAAAAATGCTCCAGGAAATAGTCATACAGTTTGGCAGTTCACCTTGATCACATACATGAAACATCTCTATATTATGAACTAAGGTACAGTGTAACATCATCACAACATGTACATAAACAGTAAGAACACACCAAAACAAAATACAAAAAGGAAAAAAAAAATGATGGTCCAGTTAGAAATGGCAGCAACCTCATCACAGTTGCCAATCAATGGCGTGCAGCCAGTCATCCAAAAGGTTACTTCCCTTCCCAGTTAATCTCGCTGGGTAAGTGATGAGGAAAGCCGTTTAAGTTAAGAAATGTTAAGATCAGGGCTGAGTTAAGGCACAACATGTCTGCTAGAGAAATGGAGTCAAAAGCAAATAGCAAAACATGTACTAAACAGCACACACACAAATATATATTTTAAAATAACATTAATTGTTACAGAATACCAAAGCTCCACAGCCCTCTTGTGTAAAACATGTCATGCGGTCAATTATATTTACAGGTCAATACACGTCAAGTCTTATTTTTTTTGTGGGACATGGCAAGAAACAGCTTTACCCCTGCACTCAATATTAGTTCACAGAGTATTTGAGAGAAACAAGTGTGGAGGACCATATACAGTCTATGGTGAGGACATCTAACACTTGTAGGTGAGCAATCTCATTAATCAACACAAAGCCATGTTGTGTAAAAAAAGAAGGCACTCCATGGAGTCCATGATTAAGTATGTAATAGGCGATGAGAGATTTGATTTGTATGCATTTTTTATTTTTTTTGCCTCTTATGATTCCGACATGTAAAAATATAATTGATTTGGTGACCACAAATTGCTGGTTCAGATGAGATAGGAGGGGAGGCTTGGGTTTGAACAATGAGGTCACGCTGGGCCAACGCCACAGTGGGAAATGCTGATTCAGTGCAGATGGAGGCTGTAGATTACCTCCATTACTGGCAATGATCTGAATCCCCCCCCTCTGTAGTACTATAGATGACCACACCAGACAAGCACCACATCAGAGAGGAAAGCTCACTTAACAGCTATATTGAAACCACCTACAGCCATTTTTAGTGAAGACAGCTCAAATTAAACCCTTCTTTTAGTCTGGGGTGAACAGGATGTTGGCAAATCTCTACAAATAAAACACAAAGCAGCACTCTAGGTTTAGAAGAGAAATACCCAAAAGGTCAGTGGTTCTACAAAACGCAATCAAGGCAATGTCCCATGAGCTGGTATTACAACAACATTTTTGATTAGTTGCCCTACATGTTACATTCTCCATACCTCCATGTGAGATCTCGTTTGAAAGCTCACCAGACTAAGACTGATGGCACAGCTAGCAATCAGACAGAGGACCACTAGAGTGCATTGTGTACACTGGAGAGTGCACTGGAGAGTAGAGGGAAAAGTGTCCTTATGTCTAAATTACACATGAAAAAAAGCACACTCCTGTTTAAAGCCCTGCACAACAAAAGCAAGGCTTTGTGCGACAGCGCGAGCTCATACACAAAAACCTTATGTAATACTTATGACTGAAACAGCAGTTCTTAGGGAGTTCGGTGCAGGAGGGCCAAGGTCACTAAAAGCGGGAGGGGTGGGGTGGGGTGGGGGTGGGGGGGGTTAAGGGTCTACGGTATTTTATTTCACTACATCAACACTCAGATTCCCCCCTCCCGCCCTATGCTTGAATTTGCACCCGACCTGGCCTATAAATAGCATTATCGCATTATAGCCACGCGCCGGCTATATTAGCTACATGTCACAAGGCTTTCAAATATTCATGACATTTGAGCAGGCAGTCATTTGAGACCCTAACGACAGGCCAGTAGGCATCAGGACGTCAGACATCAGTCTGCCGGGAAGAGAGTGTGTCTAACACTCAACACATCACACTTGCAGACACGTCTTCCGTTGTTTCCAGACTTTTGACACTGTTATGAATGATTTTGGAACAAAAGGCACCCATACGGAAGAGAGAGAAAAAAAATGCGGAGAATGAATACTGATATTGAATTCTGGTAAGAGTAAGACATATGCAACATATTATATAAAATGGTCCTGAATGACTCTGTTTCAGACAGAAAACTGTGGTAAGAGGTCCTTGACCTAACCTGACCCACTGAAAAAATACTGGACACTTGCACACATGCATTCCCACATTTGTGAGTGAAAGACAGACGCGCTACTGTATGACTATGTACTGCTGTTGTTGTTTTGATCCCTCGAGTGGAGAGGCTATTTGTTGTGGCACATCACTGGGAAGGAAAGGGGAAGTTCCACTCCTGTCCACAGGGGGAGAGTGAAGAGCCCTTGTAAGAGATCAAGAGGACACCATGAGGCAGAGAGAGCAAGAAAGAGGAGAGTGCAGCAGCAGCATCTCTGCAACACACACACTCCCACACATACACACACACACACACACACACACAACCTGCCCCCATGGGGTGGGCACGTCCAGCATGACTTGACGTTGTCTGTCGGTCCTTAGCCCTCGACCGGTGCGGCGGCAGCCTCGCCCGGAGAGCCCTGGTCTTCCAGCAGGAGCTGGCTGGGCTCTCGCAGGAACACCACCATGACGGTGATGTTGTCGCTGGAGCCGGCGGCTTTGGCCTGGGCCACCAGACGCTGGGCCACCTCCTCGCAGCCGCCGCGGCCTTCCGACTCCCGCAGGGCCTCCAAAACCAGGCCCGGCACCTCGGCCGGACGCACCACGTCGAAGAAGCCGTCGCACGCCAGCAGGACGTAGTCCTCGTTCCCAGACAGCTGCGTGGACGAGCAGTCTGCCATGTTGGAGACGTACGGCTTCTGGTCATAATCACCTAATCAGCCAGAGAAAGAGGTTAGGGGGCTGAGAAAAGCTGAGTTTACGAAGCCTTAGCAGATTCCTATATTCAATGTGTTTGTTCCAGGAACAAGAGTGGCAAGATACAACATTACATCATGCCAAGAATGATGTAACGTAGTAAAACGGTCCAATCATTCTGCTGAAAAGAGACAATCACTGAGAAAGCATCGTCATGCTGTCAGACAGTAATGTAGTGAGTGACTGACATCATCCTTTTCCAGGATCTTATCGACATACCGATGGCTCGAGAAACGGCGTACGTGCCATTCACACGCCAACAACCCATGAAGGCGATGCAGCCTCCGAGATTCTCGATCCTCTGCTTTTCATCCTGGACAGAAGAGGAGAACAGCAAAGTCAGCTTGACTCCTCCTGACACAGGTGTTCCTATCTCATGCCTAGTTTTACCTCCATCGGATCTGCCAAATGCACACCCATCACGTACAACATAATGTACTATGGTCACTCACTAATAATCTTGCAGGATGCAAATTGGACTGTTGACATATTATTCCACTGCTCCAAAGTCCATAGAAGGTTATTTTGACAACCATGTCAGGCTAGCCATGTTTATATTTGTATAGTTTATGAGACGTGACGTTCATCGATGTATAATCATAAACGCCTTCTTAAAATGGCCTAGGTTTGTTGACGGGAAACGATCAGTAATGCAAGTCAGTAGAAGTAGTACACAGAAATCGGTACACTTTGTAACTTGAGTTAATCCTTCTTAACATGCAGCATTACAGCTAAACCTACACTAAGTTACACCTAAAGCACACAGATCCCGCTTAGGGAGCAAAGTGGTTTATGGGTTTTTGGTGCAAAAGGACCCACCTCTCTCTCTGGCTTATGGGGGTCCATCAGGGTGACCGCCTCTCCCTGCCTGACCAGCATGGCCTGGGAGTCTCCGAGCCAGGAAACGTGCAGTGAGTCCCCAGCCAGCAGTACTGCTATACCAGTGCTACCACTCCGCAGGCGCTATAGGAGATGGTATGGAGGTGTGCCCGCGCACGCACACACACACACACACACACACACACACACACAGTGCATACAAACATATAGATGTACACACACACACACACACAAACACACACAGTACGTACAAATATACAGACAGACAGACACACATACACACCAATTTGAACTAAATAAATCAATGAATTAAGTCTTCTCTATTACCCAGTGGCTGGGTTGCTGCTGTGTCTTTTTTTTTTTTTTTTTTTTACTCACCTCTCGCTTGGCCTTCACCTTGAACATGCCATCCACTTGGGTGAAGGTTTGTTTAAATGCAGCACTTGGGTCTTTCATGAGCTCTTTTTGCTGGCTTAGGACAACGTGAAGGTGCGTGGCTGCAAAAGTGGCAGCATCCACGCCTCCATGTCCATCAAAGACGGCATAATACTGCCTCTCCACTCCGTCCTGTCATGAGAGAGCAAAGAAAAAAAACCCCACAAAGAACAGGTCTATAGTTTTGTCAGATTTGTACACCGGTCAATATATGTCCTGTTTAAACACATAACTGTACTGTATCTACTACATCACTTAAACCCAGTTCAAATCTCAAGCAGATGAACTAACACCATAGTCTGGGCTTGCCCATACTTCCTGTGACACTGCACAAAATTTCGTGTTCAAATCAGTATGGCCAAGTTGTCCATTTACTGCATTTCCTGTCCCAGAATTTCAGGCACCAATGAAAAGCGAGCTTTTACTCCAAGGTGAAGGAGGCGGGCTAAACAAGTTTAACATTGATTCTGCCTTTGAGAAGGTGGCTAGTATGTGAGATTGGCCAGACTAAGCTCGTATGAGCTTTGATCGTTGCGAAAGCCAGGCTACTAACACCACACTGCTCAAAATGATGTTTACTTTTGAAATATTTTGGAGCTTTCTAGCCTCGTTAGAACAGTGGCTAGTTGACTGACATTAAGATCTAAGACTGACAATTTAAATGGTTAGAGAGAGGAATCGAGAAATGCGAATGTCGTTATTATGACAGCAGTGTGTCACCTGCATGCCAAAGAGCTGGTTGAAATCTGCGAGGGTCACGTGCCGGTCCTCCATCTTCCTGCGTGTGTTGCGGATGGCGTGCACGGAGCAGCGGCTAAATCGCTTGGAGGAGGACCCCAGGGAGGGGGGCAGCCTCTGCTTCCACGCGGCCGCCACCTCACGGAGCTTGTTGAGGAATAGGTGCTGCAGACCCTCTGACTCCAGCACTGCAGGCCAGGAAGAACAGGAGAGACAGAGCACAGGAGAAGAATGAGTCGTGTTAAAGGAGAAAAGTTAAAGGAGACGTTTCATGTGAATCGATCCATAGTCCTGTTGTTTGAGGTCGCTGAATGCAGTCTGTTGGAAAAAGAACCAGTAAATTTGACGCAACATAAAATGAATAAAGAACTGACAATTAATGGTAACTGAATGGGGCATAGCAAAATGGAACTGAAAGTTAGTTGCTGGTTCAGTATTTGGTCTTTGCTGTATCAAACTGTCTCATTCTTTTTCCAACTGACGGCACTGTTCTATCATTTTTAGCCAATCACATGCGTTTCAGCAGTTAGACTGTTTTTTCCTTGCGGGGGGTGCAATGTCAATATATCCCAGTGCCTTAACCAGCTATCCATCACTGTCAAGGCCAAGAAGCTGTAGCATGAATATGGACTGGTGAAGGAACTGAAAATAATGCAAATGAATAAGAAGCAAACATTTTTATGCAAGTGGCAAATGACTATGGTGGGCAGCTAGTTGCCCAAGTTTGGTGGCATAGCTTAAGCAGCTGGACTGTAGCCCTGAGTAACAATACTCTTAGAGATTCTATCAAGCTAGAGTAATATTACTCCTACAGAATGGGTCAGATTCTTTCCCTCGGCATCCAGCCTTGTCTGCATAAGTGTGTCCAAGCAAGCACACCTAATCCCCAGTGTCCCATGTACTGTGTCGTGAGATACACAGACAATGATGAATATTACCTAATAGTATAGTGAGAGTAGGAGTATGTATCTGAATAAGAATATGAGTTTGAGGGTTCTTTTTGAGATCAGCGAGTTGGGCTTGTATTACGTTGTTATCATTTCATTGGCTTTGCTTTGCTTTGCCCCCTTCTTCATCCTCACGTAATCAGATTCCTCAAATTATGATTCTCACTCAGTTTCATCAACTCCAGCCTATCATTGCACTCAGTTTTCCAGTTAAACAGTATTAAATAAAAAAGAAGTTGTTTGGCCACCACTGATGCAACGGTACAATCTGATCATTCCATGAACATTTTGGTCCCTTCACTGAACAAATAATATGGTGTGAACATAACATATTGATAAACTTCTACATAGAACTCTCCACATGCAAGGTCTCATCTGAACACTAGAGGGCATAGATCTCCATGTGATTATATGGCTGTAAATCTGCTGCTGGCCATCAATCTTTCTTGCTCCGCATCACATTAGCTATTCTCTACAGAGGGGCCGGTGAACCATGAAAATATGCTGCATTAGGGCTGGGTACTGTTGCCTGATTCCGATCTACAAGATCACCATTCAATTCGATTCATGAGTCGATTAAGTTTCCGTTTTTTTAAAAAACAGGCTATGCGCGCTTAAATGTGTGGTCTTTGATCATAATCAATTACACTTGTTCAAAAATTCTGCAACATTTTCCCTCATATTTTTCTACATGGCCATCTAGCGTAAGACTCAGATGCTCATGCACAATCCTTACTGGGACTGGAAAACAAAGTAACTTGAAGCATCTAGCATATTTGTCTAGCCAATCAACATGGAGCTTCAGGAACAAGCAAGGCAAAGGTGTGATTTGGGTGGCTGCTAAGCCCACTGGTCAGGAATTGGGAACTATGACTGAAGTTTTTGAGAATATGACAGGATGACGTGCATACACGCACACACGCACGCACGCACGCGCGCGCGCACACACACACACACACACACACACACACCTGCCAGTAAAAGTTCAGGGTGAATGGCAGTGGAAATAACTCACAGGCAATGGGCGGCTCATCCTCTTCCTGCGGTTGCTCTGCCTCTTGTGGGAGTTCAAAGGGCGTGAGGTCACTCTTCATTAGCTCAGACACCGCCGCCTGACACAGTGCCACGCTCAGAGAAACTGGGGCCTCCCTAAACCACAGCACAAGATTACACAACATAACAAACAACACGAAACACAAAACAACAGCACGACAGAAAAATTAATGTTGTTCTGGCATATTTGTTGATAAACCAACAAACCAATAAAAAAAAAACTACGAAACAAAAACAATTAGGCTCTACTTGTTCTGTCCCATATTGATTCAACTTTTTTTTAGGAAGGTTTTGTTACAAGAATTGTTTAGCTGAAGAACTAAACCTGTGAGGAACATACATGTTGTCCTGATAAATATACAGGAGCTGTCCTGATATTTTCACTGGAAAATTACTTCATTTATAACAATGCTATATGTATTATGTTGTTATACTGTATGTGTGATATATGTTACAAGTACTTTCTTCCAATTTTTACTGCATTTTTGCACCTTTTTGCAACAAAAAGGTGGTGCACTTGAAATAGAGAATGAGGTTGTTTTATCATTTCATTCATTTTAAGCAACCATGACGAGGAATATATGCTTTTCCATAACAGGAAATATATCAAAGATGTCTCAACACACTAATGTTCACTTGTGTGGTGAACAATCGTGTGTGTGTGTGTGTGTGTGTGTGTGTGTGTGTGTGTGTGTGTGTGTGTGTGAGAGAGAGAGAGTGTGCAGTGCACGTGTGTGTGCCTTCATGCTGGAAGCTGGAAACAGAATGGGAACAGCAGGAAGTGAGCAGAACAATAGTGATTTAGCAGACAGGAAGCCTGCCTTTACTGACAGACACATCCCCACTGCTTAAAAAAGCACATGAAATCACAAACCTATACCTCAACATTCCTCCACATGTTCTCCATGCCACGCAGGATGCTTACGCAACAACAACCACACAGACAGAGCTATTCATTACGCACCAAACTGAGGGACAGACAAGAAATCCATTTTCATGCTAGTCGTGCAAATAACTTTCATTCAGTAAGGTATAGAATCCAGCTGCTTTGAAATGCACTTATCTTCAGTGATGATACACAAATTATGTAATTTTTGCGCCTTTTTGTTAATGAAGGCCTATTATTTGTATTGTATATCGCTCTGGATAAAAGAGTCTGCAAAAAACTAATACATAAACATAAACAAGACTCTCTGGAAAAGTGCACATTAACTGGGATCCTAGCTATGAGAAAGAAACGGCCTCTGTTCCCTGCCCAAGCATGAAACAGATAGGGTGGACAAGATTGCATCTGCTTGGCTGGAATCTCAGGAATGCACCACATGGGAACAGCCAGTGTATAATGGATTTGTTACTTTTAACTTGAACTTGCAAGCCTGGACGTAGCTTAACTGGAGCAATTCTCTCTTTTTTTTTCTTGCAAAAGCGACGGCAACACCTTCACACACACACATGCACACCCAGATAACATACAACATTGCAAGGCTATATAGTACACTGAGAGATAATATTGTGTGGCACTAAGGTGCAGAATGCATTGTTAAAGAGCGTACTGGTAGGAGTGGTTTACAGTGAACTGTGGCATGGACTTGAAGTCTGTGTGGTGCAATTCAATAAAGATAAAAATCACATTCCCATAAGACAAGCTCATGTCCCATAGCTCATACACACATAGATATATATACACACACAATATATATATATATATATATACACATACTGTACACACACACACACACAATATATATATATATATATATATATATATATATATATATATATATGCAAACAGAGAGAGAGAGAGAGAGCTGTCAATACCCACCTGGCTGTGAGCAGGCGGAGGCCCAGGTCAATGCTTTCCCCTCTGATTTCCTCGTGGCTGATTTTACGGCTAAGGGGGTTGACAGGTGGAGGCTTCTCTGGGCTGAACGGCTCCGGGAACTCCTCCAGAAACTTCTCCAGGAAGTTCTGAGCCACGCCAGGCTCAACAGTACCCATCATGCCACCCCCTCAAAATGCCAACACTAGGTGACACAGTATCATCCACAGGGAGTGACCCACTCCTTTTTTTTCAGACCGGTACTGATCAGTGGCAGGGGCTCAGAGTAATGTCAACACATGTGACCAACAAGAAAGGAACAGTATGCTGTAAGTGAAAAAGTAAGATGAAAGAAGATATTCAACAATTACATTGTTATTATTATACATAGATAAGTTATTGTCACTGTAGTGGGAGAATGTAGTTTCTGAGATATTCTTAATATATAGTCTGTCTTTGCAAATTATATACAAACACATATTACATTATAACCCATTATAGGCTAAAAAACTGCCTACACATCACTACTTAAACTGCAGTTGTTGTGCATTGTTGACAACAAAAGCTGACCAAATTAAATGGGGAACAAATTCAACAATGGCTTACTTGAATGAGTGAAACCATGTGGTGACGAGAACTGTTACATCAACATTCTAAACAATCAAAGTGTCTACAATGTATCGATGGTTCTACAATGTATCGCTTGTTACTAACATTATCCCGTCGTGTGCAAGGCTAACTAGACTATGCCAAGTTACTTACACCATAACATAAGGTTTCAAGTTTGGTCTCATGTTTCACTCGTTAGTGAAATTACATATCAGACATGACATGTTTTTACGCCACTGAGGAAAAAAAGTGTTTCACAAAATAGCCTACAAACATAGCACTGTTAACATGTTGCAGCTGGCTCTGCTGAAAGTCTGGCGGTGTCTGACAGGCCTTTGTAAAGGCAAGTTGCGTTCCTGTACGTTCATTTCTGACATTCAGGGCAACATACTTTTAACTGTTTAATTGTAACTGCGTACCAGGTAAAACTGAGTGATTATGATGACCACACATGGATGTGTTTCATACCTTAAAGTCTTTTCTCTGTGAAGCAGGCACTCCCTTCGTGCACAACCAGTTCAAAATCTCGAGACTCGCGTGGCTGCAGTGTGGCTTTAACACGCCCTTTCGGAGGCTAAACAAAAAGCTAGAACGTCACGGAAGTCATAGCGGTTTGGCAACATTCACATCCTGTATGCATAGTAAGATGTGAATAATTGCTAATAGAACAAAAATGTGGGATGAAAAGCCACTGGTACTTGTACTATCCACTTCAACTGGAGATCGACGGAAGTTGAACGAGCGTCTTGAGCCTTTCAGACGAGACAAAAAAAAATGCCCCTAGTGGCTGGCTCCAAAAATGATTTAAACCGGGCAATAATTAAAACCACTACAGTGATATACAGCCTGAGCCGCCAATACATTTTTTTATAACTTAATGTTTGTTTGTTGTTAATCTTGTTATTTTTTTTTCAGTGAAATGGAATGTGAAATATTTATAGTCAAAGCAAACATAATGGATAATACAATGCGGGGCAACTCTAGAGGGCAGTGTTTTCAATATAATCTGCGAAAGGCCTCCTAAGAGCATGCATACAAATAGCTGATGTATTGAATTGTGTCTTTCTTTGGATCCTCTCTACTTGTTGTTCATCATTTACAGTGAAGATGGCATTGCCATTGACTGTGAAGCTGTGTAACTCTGAGCCAAACCTGCCCTAGTAATGCTGAAACACATAAATCTCTCGCTAGGTGTAAGTCACTGCAAAACTAAAAATTAAAATAAAATCTGTCCGGAAAAAATGACTTGGAAATGAAGCAGTAAATAAGAACTGAGTGGGAGTTAATTTCACATAGCGCCATTAAACATTCATACACAAGCATTCAATCTCATTCTAAAATGTATTATTATTAGGAAAAAAATGAAACAAAAAACAAACACATTTCTGCGCCAGCAGATAATTCAGAGACATTTTACACAAAGTATGCTGCAAGGGCAGCCATTTTGTCTTTGGGTTTTTTAGGATTTCCCCTCCCACCCGGGCGTCTGCCCCTACCCCTTCCCCGACCCCCTCTCCTTGCCCCTCCGCCCCGGTGCATGGGATGCCTCATGGTGGCGTGCTTGAGCTCCACGAGGTCCTGAAAGATGGCATCGCAGAACACGCAGCCTGTGTGCTGCGTCTCGCCGTCGGGCAGCGGCGAGCGCGTCTTGTTGAAGTCAACGATCACCAGCGAGGCCTCGCATGCCTCACAGCTGTCCGAAGCCACCTGCACCTTGTGAGCGTGCTCAAAGAAGTGCACCACCACATTGCACTTGTTGCAGGCCATGCGCCACTTGGGGCCTGAGGTGGGGTCGAACACCAGCACGCCGCTCTCACACTCCACACACTGGCCGATGCCCAGGGAGTTCAGAGAGTGCTGGCAGGTGGGGTGGGTGCACTCGTTACAGGCCATGCCTGCAAAAGATACGACAAAAGACATCAGACGTGACAGCAGAAGGATTAATAATAAATGCAGGAAAACGCCTACGAAATGTTTTACAATCTTTAGTTGTTGTTTTTTTTTTATGAAAACAGACTCCATTATCTGTGGTAGGAGACAAAACGAGTTCGTATGAGAATAAGAACTAGACGTCCACGGCTGGAATAGCCCATGTCCATGCCCTAAGACCAAGCATGACATCAGCCAAAAACTGATCAAAATGAAAGAGCATGTTATAAACTGATCAAAATGAAAGAGCATGTGTGTGTAGCGTAGGGTGACCACACAAAGCCGATTTTCAAGGGACAGTCTGCGTGGTTTTGGTGGACACTTTGTTCACGATTTTTGAAGCTAAAAGATAATTTATTTTGATGATATCGACTGTAGAAATAGGAATGTTATAGTTTCCCAAGAAAATTCTGAGAAATGCCCCTGATTTTCATCTTAGAGTTCTGGTCACCTTACTGTAGAGCCCTTCTGCTCATTTTCATACCACCACTTTCCACCACCCTAAATGGCACGTGATTGGAATTTTGCTCTTTATTTGTTATAGTGTGCATGTCTGTGTGTGTGTGTGTGTGTGTGTCTGTATGCCTTGTAACATGTGAGATGGATGCCTGAATTTCCTATGTAATGAATGAAGTTGCATTAAATACTTGCATGCATGTCCATACATACTGTATGTGTGACGTCAAACACATGCCCTGCTCACCTTTCTTCATGTCCCTGAAGGGGGGGTTGCTGAAGCAGTACGGACAGACAGGGTAGCTCTTGCCCTTGGCGCCAGAAGTCCAGAGTACCAGCTCAAAGTCATCTAGAGGGCAGCGCAGCTCCTTGTAGAGCTTGATGGCTCCATTCTGGGGCAAGCTGTAGGTGTCGTCACAATGGGAGCAGTGGAGGCGGCTGGGTTTGGCCTGAGGTACAGCAGGGGTCAATCAACAGTTTAACAACAATTTAAATACGCACACCTGTGTTTGTCTGGCCTGCCTTGAAGAAGACTTTTATTCAGTTGAAGTACAGGCATATATCATGTGTTGTATAAAGACGCAAGGAAATATTTAGCCTGGCTTTAAAGGTACAGTATTCTGAGTGAATCAACCCCTAGCCTTGTTGTTTCACACTGACAAGTGCTGTCGGTAGGTATGAGAATGATAGAATTTCATGCAAGGTAGGCAAAATAGCGATTTTTGTTTTCATATGCCCGCATCTGTTAGCGTTTTGCTGCCAGTTCGCAAATTTGGTCTACGTTGTACCTATTGCTGTCGTTCTGATCGACAGAACTCAGCAGCCTCAAAGAACAGGGATATGGGCTGATTGACTCCGTACTTCTCCTTTAATCTTCCGTGAGCTTCCGTTCCATTATCATCTCCCTACAGCTACAAAAGTACAAGGGGATGGTCTTTAGCACAGGCTAGAAAGTATCTATTAGGGATGCAAATGGTTAATCAACTAACGATTAATTGTCGACAAGAGGTTGGTCAACTAAAGTAAATTAGTTGTCAATTAATCGTCATTTTCACAAGTGGTATTGCTAATAAAGGTCGCTGCTTAACACTTGGTACAGTTCAAGGAACCAGTCCACAGTTTATTTTCATGTTCAAGTTCGTCATACAACATAAATGCATAAATGCATTTCCTGCACTGTGTGCGATAAATCCTTCATTAAGGAATATTTTCCCAACATCTTTTCAGTATTTGAACTATATTTAACTTACATTCTTATAGACCCTATTGACACTGGACACTGGAATTCAGGGGAAAATTGCCGCTGGTAAATTAATTGTTAGTCAGCCAACTAATGATAAATGAATTAGTCGATAATTTGCATCCCTAGTATCCATCCCTTTCTTTCCTTTAGCATTAGTTGTTGTTACTTATTAGTAACTACAGTATTACCATGTTCCCAACCTTATATTCTTGTATTCAGATGTCTACCGGTATATTATTTAGAGGTTCGGAGTCAATTTTACTAAAGTGCTATGCACTATGAAGTCCATTCACATACCCCATCCGAAGATTTCTCTACCTTGGTCGAACATTGACGGAGATAGCCGAGCTTGACGAATGCCTTGATACAGCCGCTATTGGCACATGTCATGT